>CAJNIZ010047522.1:2006-15460 GCA_905231905.1 Symbiodinium pilosum | reverse complement strand
CCCTTCCCCAAACAAGCATGGAAGCCCGTTTGGGCTCCCTGAAAAGGAAAGTCGACTTTGCAGGGCCACTGTGAGGCTTGCCTCTTAATCTGGTGGAATGTATGTTAACCAGCAACCTTAAGCCCTGAGCTTCAGTCATATCCTATAGCCCCCCTTAAGTAGATAGAATATAGCTTTGGGTATATCATAATAAGATCCCCATATAACCCATATTCTATCTACTTAAGGGGGATTATAAGCCCTAAAACCTAGTCCCTAATTCTAGTTCATGTCTGGTTGCTTCGCTACCCAGGTACTTTGGGGGCCTTTTGAGGTGGGGAGTTACCAGGTGATACCTTAGGGTTTAGGGTTTAGGGTACATAAGGCGGATACCACGGGGGAAGCCACTAGCGTCAAAAACGAAAATAACTTCATCAGGGCTGAGTGTGAGCGGAGGGCCGGTGTGGGTGGAGCGCTTTGAGGGGCGAGTTAACTAGATTCAGGGGTTCTAGAGGTGTAGAACTTAGGGGTTTAGGGTTGTCATCTACTTCTGCTTGTAATCATAACCTGATTATACATGTACATATACATATATATATATATGTATATGTTTTTTTTTTTTGTTGGGGGGGTGGCTTGTGAAACTCAAGCTTGGTTCATGCCAAAGCTGGCTTCTACATATCGCAGCCAGGCCAACTGGAGGTTCCAGGTTTGCAGCTTCTCCCTCTGGTTGTGGTTTGGGCTTCATAATGAGATGATTTTGGCCCTCCCTTCCATCGACAAGGAGCCCATGGCTATCATGTGACTCTTACAGGGTACATACAACAATGGTTGATGCTTTTCAAAATCCTCTTGTTACTTCAGGGTTCCCTTCACAGCGTCGGACTAGAAAGACTTAGGTGTCCAGGATCTATAGCACTTTCCCAGAGTCAACCGTTTTGTTATCACTGGGGCTTCTATTGCTACGAAAAGCTTAGAAAAATCCACGCTACACACCGGAGGATAGGCAACCTGTGAAAAAGGTATAAGGCATTCAGGACAACCCCATTACAACATACCCAAAACCATATTCTATCTACTTAAGGCTTAAACACTAAAACCCTAGACCCTAAACCGCAGGATTTCCAGTGCCAACCGAATCTCCCCTAGCCTCCACATGTGCGCCCGCAGTGAAGCGCCGTCGAAGCATACTGAGCCTGAAAGTGCAGCTGACATGGTTTAGGGTTTAGGGTTTGCATAATATCCAAAATATACTCGCAACAAAGCCTTTCAAAAAACCGCTATGATGGACTGTTAATGGGTAGCGGCAGGACCCAATCTACAACCCAAGTCCTTTGTCCTAAGCTCTTAATCCTAAACCTGGAGCTATGCTTAGTCTGCTCAATCATGTGGGCTGCTCTTAAAAAATAGGCCTCTTTTGGTTGTATATGTATTACGGCACCTAATACTGAGGGTTATCAGAAATAGATTATACCGGAATGATGCTACATATTCAGATGCTCTGTTTACGCTGGCTTGGGGCTTCGGCATTCGGTGGCCCACCAGGACAGGGAATCGAGTTTTTAGGGTTTAAGTGGTGAAGGTTAAGGGTTTTGGAGTTTAGGGGTTAGCCTCCTCAGTCATGGGCTCCCCTGCAAACCCCTCCTATACCACCCCTTCAAGGTTTCCCCTTGATTAGCTGATTAGACTTCACTACCTCCACAAAGACCTTACCTTGGGTCTACTCGGAGGTTGCTACGTACTTATAAATAGGATCGTAAGGCTCAATCATCCTGCTTAACACTTAAAGGCGTGTACATATATGTACATATGTATATTCATTTGATCTTTGCTAGTTGTATGTGTATGAATAGTGGGAGGCGTTCTGGGGGTCGTTGTTAGGGACTCTATGCGGATTATGTTGACATACTCACGCACTGGAACAGTTCAGCTTGGACACGGAGCGCAGCGCAACCTAAACCCAAATCGGGTCAGCATCCCGATGATCTGTTTTGTGAGTACACAGAGGATTGGAAAACGCTACCCGCTTCCGGCTTCTCAAAGGAAACTACTGCCTACTCCAGAAATGGGCATAGCCTATACCGTTTATGGGACGCTGCAATAGCACTGTACAGACCCAAGGTGGTGCAAGCTTCCCCCCCAATCCACAATACAAAGATCACCGCAACCCTTGCTGAACGAGAAGTAGGTAAAATACTACCCAAAACCCAGAAAGAGCCAAATAGGCTGCTGTTTCCCATGCTTTTGGGCTGGTTGGGGGGTAGCTGCCAGGCAATCCATTGAACCAGAAAACCCCGGGCGCACCCAGAACAACCTAACAGAGTAGGAGCGTTCCCAACAGAAACCGTACCCACGACTTCGCAAACCCCTGTAATCAAGGAATGTAGATATTCTCTCTCGCCTAATAACTTATAATAGCTGCATAGAAATTCTGGGAACCCCGTAATCCCTATACATCCACTTAGAGAGCAGTGTCTCGTTTTTATGACAGTGAAGGCGTCTCTATCATCCGGAGCTCTCTGATCCTTATCGCGGTCTAGGGCCGTGGCTTTCGATCAAACCCAAAAAACTCATCCACACTAATTAAACTCAAAACCCAAAATTCTGACACCGCCGCACGCTCGGAGTCTTACCGACAAAGAACAATAACTTAACACCCTCAAACTGCAACCTCCAAACCCCTGCTGCACACTCCGGTGGAAGATTCACAGATGGCCTATGAGTCGCTGAGTTGCAGGTTACAACTATACTTGCCCAAAGACAGCACTGAACTGGGCTACTGCTCAGGAGTTTACATGAAATTAATATAAGAAACCCGATTGCTTGCTATATACCGTTATACCCATACTATGGTAACTTAATTCAAGTTCCTTAGCAGCAACCCAGTAAACCCTAAACTTGTACAAAGTGATGAGGGATGCTTCACAGCCCAGCGTCGGAACATCGAAGCGACGCGCGCTGTCCTCCACCATGACCTGTGCAGCATGTCATTGGCTGTTCCCAAAATTATGGGCCCCTTTTGGCTACAGACTGTTGATGGAGGAAATCTTGCACCACCTTAAGTCCCTAAAGTCCTAGAAATTACAGTACTTTAGCGCCCCTAGCTGGTGCAAGATTTCGTCCATCAACAGGATTATACTACGGCACCTAATATTTAGGGGTACCAAAATGGGACCCTAATTTTGGGAACTATCCTTATGTGAGGGGAACTTTCAAGTGGGGGGTTGCCAGGTGAATACGCGTACATGAAACTTGATAGGTACATGTGGGCTTAAATTAGCCTCGTACTTTTTTGGGAATGTGGGTTGCTGTAGGGGACCGGAAGGCACTTAACAAACAGAACTCTTACACCCAAACCAATGGGGCAATGTAGGCGCCTAAACCAGTACCAATATAACTTGGATGTCTATATGTGATTACTATACTATAGTCATACAAACAATCAGGACCAGAATATTTTTCGCGATTATTCACGGCCCCGAAATTATACTTGGGTCCCTCCAAAAGATCCGGGATTGGGGCTTAGGGCCTAGTACCTCTTTAGACTGACCTTTGGTCAGCTAGGAACGAAGGAATGGATCCTTAATCCCATATAATTAACTCAATATAGTCGTTTCCATTTTCTTTTCCTTTCCTTCTAAAAGCCCAAAACCTAAACCCGGAATCCTAAACCCAATAGTTTCAACTCGTTCATTCCCAGCTGACCAAAGGCCAGAAAAGAAAGGCCTCCAGTGACCGTGGAGATCCTCACGGGGGCCTACCTAAACCCTAAACCCTCAAACCGTAAACCGTAAACCCTAAACCCTAAAACCCTAAAACCCTAAACCTGCCCGGCTATTGAGGATTCTGTCAGAGCTACGTCGACCTGCACGCCCCCAAACCTTCATGCAGCGCCAAATGAGCTGTCGTCTTAACTCCGAGTATCCCCTGAGTAACCGCTATACTACTTCCCTATATAGCCCCCTTTAAGGAGTTTAGACTATAGCTCAAATGGTCCTCCACGGTTGCCACTGTCCTTTTTAAAAAGGAGGTAGTTATTAAAGGGTTCCGTGCTGGTTTAGGGAAGGATGCCGTTGGGAGTTGAAGGTGAAAAATGCCGTACCGAATTGTCAGGGAAACATTGGATTAACTACAGGGAAAAAACAAGTCAAATAGCAAAAGAATTGTTACTCTAAATGTTCAGGCTGCTACTTTCATGTGACCTCATCATTGCTAGGTAGGTAGTTGCGTAACTTGGCAGCGCGTGTCTGCCATTTTGGTGAGGCCTAAGCCCTTTGCAAAGGGTCAGAGACTGACCCTTAAGGGTTACCAGGTACTTTTGGGTCATCAGTATATGGGTGGTCGTCAAAATCATGGTCCCTTTTTGGGTCCCTATTATAATACGGCACCTAATGTTTAGGGTACCCAAAAAGAGACCATAATTTTGACAACCACCCATCTACTATTTCGCCGCTTGGGCCTTAGGGAATATGTTGATGGAGGAGAGCCTGCAAAGTTGAGGTGACCCAAATGCTGGCAACTATAGTAGCTTCCCAGACCCCCTAAAGGATCCCAAAAATTGATTCCCTTAAGAATCCCCTAGGTTCCCCAATGCAGTAATGAGGGTCATTTTGGGGGATTCCATTTTTTGGATCCTTTAGGGGGTCCGGGTTAGGGACTTTAAGTGCTGCAAGATCTTTTCCATTAACAGTTGCTCCCTATGCTCCACGAATATATTTCTACGTGGACTCTACATAACTGGTGCTTATTAGACCTGGTGGGGAATGTTGGATGGATCCCTATAGCCATCCCTCTTTGATTTTTGCCTGAGACCCCCCCCACCTAATAACACATCTTCTGTCAAATTATGCTTAGCCCACATTACCAGTGGAAGAAAAAAGGATCCCTAACATTGATCCTGTATGGTGGTACTGTATTGGGAACATTTGGTCATTTGGGGCCTGGGGGCAAAATTGCCAGGGAGAGGGGTTAAGCAACCGGAGACGCTAGACCAAGATGGGGTGCCTCAGAACGATTAAGGACATTGTCCATGTGGGTTACCAGGTGGGTACTTACTACACAAAACTTACATAACGCTCATAAGGCTTTTATGGTGGTTTCCAAAAGTAGGGGGCCCCAATATTGACCCCAAAACACGATAACCCTCATTATGGGAAACCCCCCCAAACAGGCACCCCTAATTTTGGGAAACTCCCATATGGGGAGAGTAGAGTACATAAAGGTTATGCAAGGCTAATATGGGGCAAGGTGCCCACCCGACAATTCATCAGAAATGAAGATCCCTTGGATTCTATATTCGTTTGGGGAGCCCGAATCCTAAACCGTAAGCCCTCAAAGGGGTGACATGCAGGAGTCCGTCTTCGAGAGCTTCTGGTGAGCAAGTAACTGCTTTCTGTTGTCATTGTGTTTGTTGAAGGGTTCCAGGGTGGTACCCCTAAGGTCGTACCCCTAAAAGGTTTCCCTATTATGACCTCAATGTAGCGCTTATATAGTCCCCTAGATTCCCTTAAAAAGATCCCAGAACCCAGGGGTACAACCCTAGGGGTACAAGCCTGAAACCCTTGAATTGCGTTGTTTGGGAGCGCAACTCTTGCTTGGAAAGCGTATGACTGGCCATCCCGAGTTCAGGGTTTAGGGTGAAACCATAAACTGGGTTGCTGTTAAGGATCTTAAGCTAAGTTACAATATGGATATAGAAATTTAGATTTCCAAGTTCCGTAACAGCAAACTAGTGAACCCTAAATAGTAGTTTCCATTTTCTTTTCCATTATCCCAATCAAACCCTATACTACGTCCGTATATGCCCTTAGTGCTCGGAAAGCGGTTAGGAGTTGGGCACGGCAAACCCCCACGGCGCTGACGGACAAGATCACGGTCCTATTCACCTACAAGTCATTCACCATAAGCCCTAGGAATGGTGGCATAGTAGTATACCTAGGGCTGACAGACAAGATCATGAGCCTATTCCTATGAACCCAGGAATTCTGGTATATCCCAGACCCTTAGAAGGGGATTTATTAATCATGGGTCTACCTAGGCCAAATCACGGAGCATTGTAATCTGTATAAACAGCTATACAAACCAGTTTCCATGCAATTTCCATTCTTCTTTGCATGTGTCTTTCCATTTGGTCCTCCACGAAGCCTCATACCATCTCCTTGTATTTTCTTCAGCATACCTCTCGACCTACCGGTACAACAAATTCTTGCTGGCGCCTTGTAGGTGGCTCGGTATATGGAGCGCTGCACAGGCGGCACCTTCAAAGAAGCTTCCCCGGGAGGCCAGTACCCAGGGTTCTTTTGGAGAGGGTCAGAAGGATTTGATGTCTTAATTGTGGAATACATACACCCCAAGTCATACTACTGGGTTGCTGATAAGGAACTTAAATTGAGTAACATAATGGGTATATATATATATAGTAAATTATATGGCTTTTCCCCAATATAGTAACTGGAAAAAATTCCTTAACAGCAGCCCAGATGATTTACAGAAGATTGAAGGGTACCGGGCTCTTGGGCTTGTGAAACTGTCAAAATTGTGGCCGCTGTGTTGGGCTCCCTTTTCAACATGGCTTGAAATATAGAAGGCATCGACATAAGACTATCAATTTGACAACTTTCCCTTTACGAGGAACCACGAGTTGCGTTAATCCAAACCATCTAATTCAAATCCTGTATAAGAAACTGATGATAAGGCATGCGCAAACAGGAGCTTCACAACCCACAAAGGAAGCAGTAGCAGTGGCAGCAGTAGTAGCTCCGTAGCACTAGCAGTACCAGTTTCAATAGCAGTAGCTGTAGCTGTAGCCTCAGCAGTAACAGTGCCCTGGTAGTAGTGTTTGTGGGCAGTCTGACCAAAAACATGACATGTTTGCGACATAAATCCAACTCCCAAAAGAAACAATGAACCTGGTAGATCACGGTCCTTTACCTATCTCATTAACCTTCTTGCGTAAACCAAACCTCAATGCAACTCCACAGGTTCACCGTGCAGAAGGCCTACGTACGAAACAACAAAGTCACATGACACCTCAAGTCTCCCATATATACTTGTCAAGGACCCTCATAATCTGGCGAAGGACTCTCCCCAACAAAAGGGCACTCTTTTGTAAAAGTTTGGAGAAGAGCCTACATGTTGTTCAGGCCAGCTTAAGGGACCGTAGGACCTGCAGGACCAACGCCGGCTGCCATTCCTCATGCTTGTCAGAATACATCTCCTCACAGTTGCAACCAGGACCGGCTGAGGGTTTACGGTTTACTTGAGAGGTCTGGGGACTTGCGTTAGCAATGGGGATAACGGGGGACGTCGCATGGCCTGCAAGGGCCACAAATACACTTACGTTGACCCTGAACCCTAACCTACAATAATGGTGAGTCAACTGGAAATGGCCTTTGAAGACGACATGGAAACTGGCGAGATACATAGATAGAGCGACGGGGGTTGTATATGGGTAGTTCCCCAAATTAGGGTTCCATTTTGGTGCCCCTGAATATTAGGTGCCGCAATAAAAGGAGCCCATCATTTTGGGAATTGCCAATATACATGTATGTACATGCAATAAACTGCCGTCTTCTGGACACCATATTACCACCTTATGGGTCGATAGTCCCCATGAAGTAGATAGAATATGGTTTACGTATATTATAGGAAGATCCCCATCTACCCCATATTCTATCTACTTAAGGGGGACTCTAGAGCAAGAGACAAGGTTGCCTGATTCTTGCAAATTAAGTTAAAGTTTAGTAGCAGCGATCCAATCCTAAACTCTAAACCCCAAGCTCGAGACCTTAATCCCTAAACCCTAAACCAGGACATAAGAGCGATCCAATCCTAAACCCTAAGCCCTAAACCCTCAGCGTTGACATAAGGCCACGCTCAGGCTGTGTTCCATGAAAGCCAAGATTTTGTAAACCAAGGGTGCTCCTTGCATAGCCCATTACTATTACTATTGCGGACTGACCGTGTGACGACTGTTGATACTTAAAACCCTGCATCACCTTACTCTACTTTAGTACCAAAATTCCCCAAGTTTACGTAAGGAAGTTCAGGAGTTTTCTTCCTCGTTGTATTACTTTCCTGCATTTGCGATGAGGGCACAATTTCACCCGGCTTCGCGGACAGCGGGCTCAGGGCTTCGGGTTGCTTTGCGGTTTAGGGCAGCTTAGGGATTGAAACATTGCAGTTGTATAGGCTTGGGTCAAAAAATGACCCGTTTGAGTTCGCTTTGCTCTCAAGTCCTGGGCCGTATGCAATTGCCCTTCCTTAGGGTTAGGGATTGGGGTTTAAGATTGGAGATCGGGGCTTAGGGTCACACGGCTGTTTCGATTAAAGGGGGCCTCAAAAAACTCAGGGCATGCACGGGGATTGCAAAGGGTCTATGCGCTCACTACTAGAAATCCTATAAAACCCCCTATGCTTGATGGCCTCCCCACAACCCTCTTGGCCGGAACTCTAGACCCTAAACTCTGAACCCTAAATCCCTAGGACTGGTGCGGACTTGGAGTATTGATCATCGTCTTTCTCTGCGCGAAGGGGTGCACTCTCTGTACACCAAAGGAACTTCAAATTCAGAGAGTTTAGGGTTTAGGAGAGCCGACTCTGGGTCAGCAAAGCATTCTAGCCGAGACAATAAACCGCAAGCCCTCGAGACTGTGTTAAAACATAGTCCCAACAGCTACTGGTGCTTAAGGGACAGTGGGGGAGTGGATAGCCATAATACTCTCGCTACAAGCTCTGTAAGTAGATAGAATATGGGGTATATGGAGATCTTATTCCATATTCTATCTACTTAATAGGGACTAGAGGGTTTAGGGTTTCGGGTTCACTCCCCACTCACCCTTGAGCACCAGTAAGTCATGCGACGGCATAGATGGGAGATGATCCCGCAATCCTGAGGTAGTAGCTTGAGTACTTGCCTTACGCAGCAGTAAGTAACCTCTAAACCGAGGTCTTTCTTTGGTACACTATATCCATTCTTGCCCGTATATACACCAGCTTTCATTTAATTTTCCAACTCTTTTCTGTTTGATTATCCATATGTACAAGTAATTTCAGTAATTAGGTCCCTGCATTCGACCTTCGGCTGCCGGACACAAAGGCGACCTTCGGGCCCTAAAGCCCAAACCAATCAAAGCCTAAACCCGTAACCCCTAAGTCCCCAAACTGCTAATGCTCTAAACCCCCCTGATTAGATTAAGATATAAAACCCCTCAAACCCAAGACCCTAAACACCTAAAACTTACACCCCCTGATTCACCCCAAGCCTCCGAGAAGCCCAAACGCGTGAAACCTAAACCCTGGACCCTAAGCCCTGAAGCGCCTAAGCCCTATAGTCCCCTTTAAGTAGATAGAAAATGGCTTTGGGTATATTATAATAAGATCCGCATATACCCCATATTCTATATCTACTTGAGGGAGACTATAAGCCCTAAGCCCCTCAACCCTAAATAGTAGTTTCCATTTTCTTTTCCGTTATCCCAATATAACCCCAATACTATACCCTACATTTTCTTTTCCATTCTCCCAATATGACCCCAACATAAACCCAAAACCCTAAATCCCTAAACCCCAATATACACCCTAAACTACCCCTGAACCCTAAGCTACAGGATGAGAACGACGAGTTTCCACACTCTCGCCCAGCTGTATGGGAGCGCGCAGAGCAAGCATGGGGACTGCCTCCATGGCTACAGGCTTGCAAGGGTTCAGGTTTATGTTGGGCTTCTGTGGGTAAAGGCTTAGAAGATTTGAGAAGTATACACCAACATATACCCTGTTTTTTATAATGTAATAGTTTCCATCTTCTTTTCCAATATCCCAATAGAACCCCAATATTATACCCTATATATAACCCTTATATAACCCCCGATATACACCCCAAACCCCAAACCCTAAACCCCAAGTACATTTTTAGGATTTGAGGGCTTTAGGGTCTTAGGGTATACACCAGCATATACCCTATTCATTATACTGTAGTACTTTCCATTTTCCATTATCCCAATAGAACCAAGTACATTTTTAGGATTTGAGGGCTTTTGGGGTCTTAGGGTTCGAAGGTTTTCCGGCTTAGGGCTTCAGGTGTTAGGGCCCTGGGTTGCCGTCCCCCGAGCCGGCCAGGAGCCTAAAAAGGTGACCCTAGGAAGTTTAGGGTTTAGGTTTTGGGGTTTAGGGTTTAGGGTTTGGGGTTTTGGGGTTTAGGGTTTGGGGTTTTGGGGTTTAGGGGGCAGGTAGGGGTGTAGGATCATGTGGGTTTCGGGATTAGGGCCTTGGGATTCAAATTTTGGGACTGCAAAAATCGCAAGCATAGAAGACCTAACCTGCGTTGATACGCTGTCCTTGTATTTCTGCTTAAATGCTTGCTTTGATGCCTGCTGCTGCTTACTCAAGGCGTATGAACCATGTGTGGTATTTGTATACGAAGCTTTCTTACACATTCCGGGAACAGACGGGCCCAGGTGGGGAAGACTTCTTGTGTAAAGGGACTTTACTGGGAACCCCAGGGAACCCCAAGAACATAGTATGAATATACCTACCAATAAAATATTCCTACTATGTTCTTGGGGTTCCCTGTTTGGGGTTGCCATTAGAACCCTTTTATTCTTGGCAGAAGAATTACGTGGCTCTGTCTGCTACAGGACAAGGGCGTTGTAGTTTATCACATATTAAGGCCCTGCTAACCACATATTAAAGAGCTATTCCTATAGAGGGGATTGACCTAAGCTCGTCTGCTAAAGCACAAGAGGCCGTTGTAGTTCATCACATGCAAGATTCTGCAGGGCTAATTTGCCTGAACTGTATCCTGGAGCAACCGCCAAAGCCTAAACAGCAAGGAAAGCAAAACAAAGCTTCTTGTCACCTCCTAGTCCTAAAGCAGAAAACCACAGATATTACTTAGAATTACTATAGTCCCCCTTAAGTAGATAGAATATGGCTTTGGATATATTATAATAAGATCCCCATATACCCCATATTCTATCTACTTAAGGGGGACTATATAAGCGCCTTGAATAATTACCAACATCATCGTGAGGTCTATTGAGGAGCCCTGTTTCAAAAGTATTGTATCCTGGGGCCATAGTATTGTTGATTATCTAAGCCTCTTATCCCTGAACTCAATTCTGACGTGACAAGAAAAACTGCGCACTAAACTATGCTCAACCTGACGTTTTTCACAACCCTACTATAGCTGTACTAATGACAGGACTCATAGGCTCGTAAGTCTCCCGCATGGTAGGAGTTCTGAATACACTTGAAACTAGGTTGTAAGTGCACTAAATCTCGAAGTTAGCCCGAACGTCCTAAACCCTAAGCCCTACGCCCTGTTCGGGTTTACGGCCCCACAACCCCGAACCCTGAACCCATCCGAAAAACCGCGCGAGGGAGTGAATATGGGAGTTTCCCAAAATTCGGGGTACCCTCCTCGGAGACTTTATGACAAGGATTATAGTATTTTGGGGTCTATACTGGGGTCCCGTTATTTTGGGAAACCAGCATACATGTTTAGGGCTTTGGGGTTTCTTACTGGGGAGTAGTAGAATAAGGGAAGATATTGTATAAGGAATTAGATAGGGATTATATTCCCCAATTCCCTACTAGGAACCAATAAAGGTTGGTACGATTGTAGGGGATTGTATGACCCATGGTGTTAGTTTTAAGCTCCCCGACTGTACAACCAGCATATGTGCTCACCGACATTTCTAAGGAGCCATCTATAACTCGCCAAAAACCGATATTCCAATCCTACCTCATATAAGGATGTGATAGGGACCCACTTCATTTTTTGAGCACCAAGAAAAGGTTTGTAACTTGGTTGGCTTTTGGAGAGCCCTTTGAAACATATCAGTATATAGGGTCCTTCTGAAACAAGGGCAAATAGCTAAACCCTAAACATTCCAAAGGCCAATCCAGGTAAAGAAGTTCTGGAGTGCCAGCCATGCATCATTCTACAAGTTCCTACAGCAAGGTGAAGCGAACCCACACCCAAAAGCGACTGCATGTAGAGAAGTTTGGGTTGCTGTTAAGGAACTTAAATGAAGCTACCATAATATTTAGTATATGATGAGGTTTCCTTATTATATACAGTAACTTAAATTAAGTTCCTTAACAGCAACCCAGACATTGATTCCACCACCTCTCGAATTTGGCCAGAACCCACGCGGCAGCTGTACAAGGGCAGCTCACCTGGTCTGTGGCAGTGGGCTTGGGGTTCCTTACCCAGACTCCGAAAAGGATCTAAAACATAGATCCCCTGCATAATCACGGCAGAACCCCTATAGAATCCCTAGATGAATTCATCATATGAGCTATAGTCTAAACTTCTCACATGCGTTATATAGGGGATTATATTATATAGGGGAGTATTAGAGGGGTTACTAAGGGGGATACCAGCAGTTCAGACTATAATAGCTCATATGAGTCTAGAAAATCCAATGTTTAGATCCCCTGGGGTCTGGTTGTACTCAGATTTCTAAGGAGCTGAGAAAACACAATTGATCTGGGCTTGGAATCCGAGTTTTCAGGGTTTAGGGTTTTGGGGCTTGTGAATGTTGGAACCTTCCCTGGTCCGAGGAAGGCTAACAAATTTACTTACAATATGGTTCTCTAGACGCCTTAATGTGATTCAAGACTACCTCCTCAGCCACTACGGGGTCAACGTTCTGTATGTTAACTTGCTGGTTGTTAGTAGGGAAAAAGGGAATATCATCCCTGTAAAATACTTTCCCTAATTCCCTACTAACCCCCCAAGAAAGTTTAGGGTTAAGGTTCTAAACCCTAAGCCCTAAGCCCTAAAACCCCTGCGTTGGGGTTGAGGGTTTGAATCGCTAGGGTTTGTTGGCCTGTGGGGGCTTGACCCTTGTCAGTCGTTAGGGTTTAGGATTCAGGGCAGCTAGAGCTGCCATCCCATGAAGGTTTAGGGTTTAGGGTTTAAGGGTTTAGGGTTGTTGGATGTTGTTCAAGGAGCCTCATTGAACCCGGGTGCTTAACTAGGAAACCTGAATACCATCCCGTACTACCCCCGCCCTAGCCCCCCAGCCCGAAATAAGGTGCAATTGAAGTCTAAGTTGGGTGTATGATCTCAGAAGCCCCCCCCTAGAATGCGAATAGTATCCGCGCCTCAACCCCAATCCCTCCGACGGCAGTCCCTCAACCCTAAACACCCCCCAAAATCAACCCTACCTTTGTGAAAGCTGTAGCAAATGGCTCAATTGTTACTGCCAATAAAACAACGGTAAACTCTGAAGTGAACCCTGAAACCTGAACCCTAAGCCCTACATAAAGCATGTGGATGTGTACGTACTACCCTTTCTACTATTTCTTTGATTACCCTTAGTAGGAATGCTCCTACTGAGATCATGTAACCCTACACCCGAAACCCGTACCGTTCTTTTTGCTATTACTAGTATGAGCCACAGTCGAATCTCCTAGTGTCCCCTGAATAACCCCTGTAGTAGTCCTGCTGAAGAGCCCTTCCTGAG
>CAJNIZ010047521.1:0-18719 GCA_905231905.1 Symbiodinium pilosum | reverse complement strand
TAAACCCTAAACCCCTAAACCCTGAAGCCAAGGCGGCTATACAATCCGTACGATGGCTGGTGGCTATTACCCAGAGGGTCCATGTACCCAATAATTAGGTACTTGGGATTTGGGTAATAGTATTTATAGTACAGGTTTTGGGTAAGTATATGATTATTGGGTACTTGGACCCTTAGGGGTACGGACTGATGGAATGAAGAAGAACATGGTTTAGATTCAGGATTTGGGGTTTGGGCTCACGGTGTGGGGTTTGGGAATGGGAAGAAAACTGAAATTACTGCATGGCTCGGGATTGTACCGCGCCTGCTTTGGGGATCCATTCCTCCTTTGTCTACTGACGACTAGTGCGTAAGTTAAGGGGCGTCCCAATATACAATTCCTTGTTTTTTTCTTGTGTCCCTTGGGTCCATTAGCGCAGCCACTTTTAGAGAAACTCCACCCTCCCAACCTCAAGCACATAATTAGCTACATTAGCGGCCAGGTGGGGGCTTTCCGAATTGGACATTCATTTTCGGGGGTCTCTATAGTATTTTGGTATATTGGGCCCCCCTTATCTATCATGGAAGCTACCATATAATCCTTTGGGTATGAACAGAAGTACAGTTGAAGCTCACTGCTTGTCCGACGGATTGCTGCCGAAAGCGCAAAAGCTACGATTGTTTGGGTTTGGGTGGGTTCGGGGTTTAAGGTTTTGGGGTCGGGGAGAACCCCCCAAATCTTCACATCCAACGCGTACTTGGGACACAAAGCCCCATTCTTTGAGTACCTGGACCCTCAGGGCTAGTCCTGAGCCAGTAGCAGCTGTTTGGACACTCCCAAAGGGTCCATGTAGGTGTATGGTATATACTTAGGGCCCAAAGGGGTTCCTATATACCTACTTTAAGGCCCAAGTATATACCATATAGCTACATGGACCCTTTGGGACTGTCATTGATGTTCAAAGTCACATTCGTGTTGATCAGAATGGGTGGGCCTTGAGGATGCCATGGGATTGCAGTGAAAGGGATTCGTGTTTAGGGTACTGCCCCCACGCAGTAACAGTCTATATTAGGGGTCCTATTAAGGGCTATCTATAGCCATATTATAATTTTTATCCAACTGTTACTGAGGGGGGGTAGGGTCCCGACAAAGGATTCCGAAGTCGCCAAGTCCCAAAGTGTTTGCCAAAATCGTAATGGGCTGCCACTTTGGTCGGGTGCCCCTCCAGTCCGAAGCAGTCATATGCCACGCTAGGATACATCAGGAGTCCAACATCCCCGGCGAACATAATTATCCAAGGAATTCCTCTTCCCTTCCCGCAACAAACACGTACACCCTAGTAGGAAACCGCTCAACTTATAACCAAGTTATAACCCGTGTCCCGCTACAGGTACATCTAGATGTCTTACAACACAAGGATTTTCGTCATATTCCTGCCTAGTGGAAACCCAAAAATTCATGTCGAAGCGGGCCGTAATCTTTGCAGGGCCATGACTTTGGGGGGAGGGTGCAAGCGCAAAATCTCTTGCTCCCTATAGTTCAATTTGTGACATGTGATGGCAGGGTTGATTTTCTAAAGAACAAAGGAAGAGGGCCCTTTTCATAGGCATAGTGCCCTTGCTAAGTGGTGAAGCGTCATGGGCTGAATGCCTACATTACCCCTAAACTCTATACCCTTCTTCGCTACCTCTGAAGGGACCGCGAAATTACTAGGCATCAGCAGGTGGGATCATTGAGCTACCCACAGTGCCAGTTGACCATAACTGTTTACATTTTCCCCGAGTTTCCTATCCTACTACAGGTCAGGGTATACGGCTTAGGGTTTAGGATCCATTTGGCTATAACCATCTTCTCAATGATGTAGAAGCAAATGGAGAAGAACATGGAAAATGCAATGAAGACCGAGCTGACATAACTCAGACCCCTGAATAATAAAACCCGTCCCCTTGATAGGGATTATAAAAGGGATCCTACCTAAACCTCAACCCTTAACCCTTTTATCAGCTTTGTCCTAAAGTCATATAACGGTGTAACATAAATGCAGCCAACTAGAACCTGGAAGGATTGAATATTTAGGATTTAGGGTTTTGGGAGTTTAAGGTTTAGGGGGTACAACTTCCAAAGGAAATATTTGGTACCTGAAGCCATCGTATTTGCGCCCTCTGACGCTTAGGGTTAGTAGTGATTTTTACGGATGGTGGGACTTGTGTCGAACGAATTCTTCAATGACTTTAATACCTGGGCTTGTGGGAACCATATGGGAATTAGAGCCCAGTATCTGTGTACTGGGCCCTTGGATTTACCTCTGTGAAGTTGATTTCGGCCAAACTTATTGGGATTTGATGATATTCGGGGATTTAGGTTTCCAGTGCGCTATATAAAGTGATCATTCCAGGTCCAGTTGTTTTCCTCGTATACCCCGCACCGGAGTGTTTTTCGGAATTCCCTAGACAGAGCATTAAAGTTCTCTACCATGATCCCTAGAGGGGAATGGGTTTTAGGTCGCAGATACCTCTGAGATAATGGTATTTGGGACCTTTAAGCCCAATATTCGAATTCTTGGACTCTTCGGGATCATTACGTGGGGTACGCAGCCGTCCCGCACCTCAAAAACGTGTGGAACCCTTCTCTTCTGTACTTGTCCTGTCATTGAGGAATCTCCCTAAACCCTAAACCCTAAACCCAGACTCTGGGCTTAGGGTGTAGGGTTCAGGTTTCAGGGTTAAGCACAAGCCCTGAGCTTGGCCACCCCTACGGAAGGCTTGGGCTAGGCTTCCACGGGGAGACTACAACTACAGGAGGGCTACCGCAGACTGCATATAAATATATATATATACATGTATATATATATATATTTATCATGTATATATATATATGTACATATGTATTGTATTTCATATTTACATATTATAACATACGTATAATATATATATATATATATATGTAGTCACCTTAGGAACTTTTGCATGTTTACTATAGTATAACACCAAGGAATATTCAAAGCGAAATGATTGTTATAGGTACAGGGGCGTACCCTAAACCCTAAACCCTAACCCTAAATCCTAAACCCTAGACCCTAAACCCTAAATCCTAAATCCTAAACCCTAAATCCTAAACCCTAAACCCTAAAAGGGGCGTACCGGTATTATAGATACGTGTGGGCCTCTTGGCGATCCTTCCAGAAAATCCCAAAACCTTAGCCCCAACTTAACTCTGTGCATAGACTCATATAGTTAGGGTTTAGGGTTTAGGAGATATGAAGCCTCAAGCTACGTACTCCCTAAAAAAGTACAAGGGTCTAGATCCCTAAGGGTCCAAGTACCCAATAACTGCTGCAATCTGAAGGGTATTTGGAACCTAAAGCCCCATCATTTGGTTGCCTGGACCAACGGGGGATAGTGATTCATTTGGGATCGGTTCAGGGTTTAGGAGTTTTAAGGTTCAAGGCAGTCAGGGAGCAAGGCGCTGCTTTGTGGGTGGGCAGACTCGGGTCCCTTGGGTACTTATAGCCCCACTGTTAACCTTCAACCCTAAACCCTAAACTGATTGCTGTTGAGACTAAAAGCCCGGCATGCTTCAGGTACCCTAGTACCAGCACTCTGGGGCATTTTTGTAAGGTGTGTTGGGCCATGATGTGTTTGGGAGGTTCAGGTACCGACAGGCCCCTAGGTGGAGATGGGGGTGAACCTTTCCACTTGAGTAAGCCCTAAACTACCCTAACCCTCTGGGTCCATGTACCCAATATTTGGATACCTAGACGTTGGGCAATGGCAATTCCAGTGCAGGTTTTGGGTAAGCATATGACTCTTAACTACTTAGACCTCTCAACTACTTAGACCCTCAGGGTAAACCCTAAACCTTAAACCCCTAAACCCTAAATTACCCTAAATCCTGAAGCATGAGGCTTTTGCACGAGATACCTGGGCGAGTCGGATGTTGCACACCTTTTCGATAGCCTGAACATGAAGTGGCGGCCTCACAGTCAGTTCCCTTAGGGTTTAGGGTTTAGGGTGTATAGGTTCCTATAAGGTTTAGGGGCTTAGGGGTTTAGGGTACTTGGTGCCCTAGTTACATAATATTGAGGTACTTGGCCGCTCAGGGGTTGGGTTCAGGGTTCGAGGTTTCGGACCCCGGTTATTTGGGTAGGGGGTGTAAAATGCCAATATTATGGTTCCATATTCCTTAGGGTGTAGGGTTTAGGGTTTAGGTCTTTGGGCGTGGGTAGCCAAATCTCAGACTAGTGATGCAGGTCGTGGTTTATGGGGTACCTGAACCCCGAAGGTAGATCACATGATGACCCAACACCCATGGCAACAGCGCCAAAAGTCCCTTGGTTTGTATGGGTCCATATACTGGGGGCAAGCCTAAGCCCAAAATCCCGGACAATGTCTGTAAAACAAATACTCTGCGTCCATCTGTTGGACTTGGACAATGGATGGTTAGGTCCCAGATGCTATAAGTGATCTGACTTGTTATAGGGGTTAGGGTTTAGAATACAGGGTTGGGGCCCCAAATGTCCAAGTACCCAATTATCAGGGGTTTAAAGTTCCAAATGTTTCAATCTGAGCAGTATTTGGGGCCTGATGCCTCATACTTGGGTGTTTGGGCCCTTCGTTTGAGTGCTCTGACTTCTTGTTGGTATGTAAGCCTTCCATGTAAGGGCACGTGGGCGCTTTGGGTTACCAAGGTCAGCTGTTTCAGGCTTGTACCCTAGGGTTGTACCCCTGGGTTTCGGGATCCTTTTAAGGAACCCTACACGCCTACGTTGGCTCATACAAGGGCTACATTCGGGCCATGGTGCTGAAGCCTGTCAGGGGTGCGGACTTAGGGGAACAACCCTTGATGATTGTCGCCTCGAAGATTTCAACGTGTAACCAAGCCAGGCTGGATCATGCTCGTAACCCCAATCGGTTCAGTATACCTCAGGCATTCCCCCCAAAGGGTCCATGTAGCTATATGGTATGTACTTGGGCCTTAAAGTAGGTATGTGGGAACCCCTTTGGGCCCTAAGTATATACCATACACCTACATGGACCCTTTGGGCCCTTTGACTGAAGCCATTGCCATTCAACGTTGCTTGAGCTGCCAGCCGGCAGCCACCCAATCACCGCCAAAACCCTGCACCATCCTAATCCCTAAACCATATCAATACTTAGCTTACCATCGATTGAACGTTGACATTTTAGGGTAAAAGGGTCTAGGGTTTGGGGCATAGGCGCTCCTTCAAACATGCGGCATTTGTGTTTGCACCATAATTGGTGATTGGTTTCCTGAATCAACAATGCGGCTAGGTTTCAGACAATACTGTGCATGGAGGAACGCTTGCCTAGAGTCGCTTTGTCCATGCTTAGGAGAATCAGGCTGGTGCAATCTTATCTTCCATCAGCCGTATCTTAGTAAATTCATGGGCCCGCACAAGCCCTTGCCAAAAGCTGTGGTGGGTTTCGGGTTGAAAAGGACGATAATGTTGACATTCTACCATGCAAGGGTACATGGCGATATAGAACTACCCCATATCAGTTTTGAAGTTGGGGTATGGGGTTTGGATGCGCAGGGGACTCAGTAAATAGCTTATACAGAGGGCTTTAAGCAGGCCACCAACCCCAACTTGGGGACTGATAAACTCAAGTATAGACGACGTATTGAGTCCCGCGAGTCTTCAAGTAAACCATTGGGATGAACTTACCTGGGTCGTTGTTAACTGGGTTTCTTCCATGTGTTTGCGGAACAGCCGGTCATTGCAGGAATTTAGAAATCACATCCCCGCAGGAACCAGCTGGCACTCTACGAGCCTCTTGTTGCGCACACCCTCTAACCAAGAGCATACCCTGTTGCCGGAGCCTGATAACAATGTTCTGACTGCTTGTTTTCATGGGCGCCCAAACTACCCCAGTTCAACTACCATGCCAGGTTTCCCTTTACATGGCTTCAGCTAGCCTTTCATCATTTTTCAATAGCCCTAGCTACAGGGGAACCCTGAGGGTTAGCGTACGGTGGCTAGTAGGGGAACCTACTCCACACCCTAAACCCTATACCCTAAACCCTAAAGAAGCCTTAGCTATCCTAAGCTCTAAGCCCTGCATGTATCAGCGCACACAAGGTTGGGTATGTCTCCTGATGCCTGCCGCCGTTTCCGGAAGCTGGCGTCGCAACTTCCTAACTGAGCTTTTGGGCCTGGGGCTGATCCAGGGTGCAGGGTCTAGAGTCTCAGGGTTTAGAGTTCAGCTCTTAGAGTTTAGACTCCAGGGTCTAGAGTAGAGGGCTTCGGGTTTATAGTGTGGGGTTTAGGGTTGCGGGAGAACTGGTTTCCTGATGTCCCTTTGGAGCTTCCTAGGGAAGAGCGACTCAGAGAAGAATTTGGCGCTCACGGTTTGCAGGCTAGCGTTAGGAGCCCTTCTCCCTAAACCCTTAACAGTGTTGCTTAAATACAACTCTTGGCTTATCATCTGGTAGACCCCAACTGAGCTGCGGAATCTTGGAAGTTTGGGGCTGTGAACACGTGGGGTTTTAGGATCCGGGGCTTAGGGGTATTTCGGAATCAAAAGAGTTTTCAAAGGAGTTTCAGGCCCAACGCGTGAATGATAGGGCTTCGAACTTAAATAGAGCTTAGATCTGTTCATATGCCTTTATCTCACACGTAGCTGCATATGCGCATAGACGTATGCATACACACGCATATCTGTGCATTAGATCTACTGGGAGGGACCTAGACCACGCGAGTTGGTTTCGAGCCATCGCGGTTCTTGTTGTCGATGAACGCATCTGACAGTTGCAGCTCCTGCGACTTCTTCTATGCATGCCATGCGCACTGTAATAGAAGCATGTGCGCGTGTAGATCGCAGCGCTGAAAAACCCAAACGTAGGTGACTCACCATAGAACAGGGTCAGTCTCTGGTCTGTCTAAACTATGTATTGTCACATCTTGGGTACTTAGCCTCAAGCCCTGATACCCTAGGGTCCAAGTACGCATATCATGGGGTTCCCGATTAACAAATCGGAATCTGAATGGCTGTTGTCACCCAAAATCCCCAATTTTGGCCGCGTGGACCCCTTGGTATGGGGTCGGGGTGGACGCACCCTTATACGGTGGAGCCCTTTGGAGGGGGGTTCACAAGCTGTTTGGCTTCAGAGATAGGTTCGAAGGTCATTACAGTACTTCAAAGGTCTAGTGCAAATAACGATCCTTCAGGTGCCTAATGCTAGCATGTGGGCACTTGGTCTTTTTGGGCTGTGTGAGTTCAGATTTTTGAGTGTTTGGATCCATGTCTTAAGAGCTGTTCCGTTCAGTGCGTGGTGTTTTCGAAGCAGGGTCGAACTTGCAGTGGGCCTTCGGGCGTCTAAGTAGTTAAGCGTAGTAAATGTCCGCACATCAAGACCTTAGCGCCTCAGCATGCCGCGTTGCAAGGTCATTTTCGTTGTAAAGCTGTCATGATTCGGTGATGTCCCCGCAAGACCTTTACCCTAAACGGATGTTCGGAAAATCTATAAGGGCTTTAGGTCCCAAAGGCCATCCATATTATGGCATTTGGGACATAGAGCCACATTATTCAAGTCCTTGGACCCTTAGAAGAAGTCATGTGTGACAAGTCCGGGGTCCCCCCGGGCACCAACGGCGTATGGAAGTTTGGACGTTTGCTTGCCAATCACCTCCGATGCCGTATGAGCACCTTGCGGGTCCAAACTCCGAATATGCATCAACAGGATGTAAGCCATAGTCTAAACTCCTTAAAGGGGGGGTTCTATAGGAGATTATAGGGGATTATTCTAGGGGAGATTAAGGGGGATACTAGCAGTTTAGACTATGGCTCATATAAGCTCAGTAATGGAAAAGTTTAAATACTCACCGATACTATCGTCCTAGATTCTTCGTATTACCATGGTATGGGGGTACGTCAACTAGAAAATTAAAACCAGTAAGGATTTAGGCCCCAGTATTGAAGCTCAGGGGGTTTAAGATGTTAGGTTGTAGCGCGAAGGGCTTCCGAACTTGGCCTGTTCGAGACCTGCTTTTAAGGGCAGTCTGATACTCTTTGCTGACATTCGCTGTCTTTACACTTACAGAACACGCCCTAAATGTCTTCGTTATCCAGGCGTAATGTGTACTATTACCTAGGGGGGTCCGAGAACCAAAATAGTACGATGACAGGTCCCAAGAACTGTAATCTAAATGGTTTCCAGAAGCTTAAACCCAATATTTGGGTCTTTGCACCCTCAGGGATTATTTTTTACAACCTAAAGGTCCAAGCCTCAAACATGCACTACATTACACGTACTGCTCTTCCCAAAGCCTACCCCGCAACTACCATCGTCTCAATCCAAAGCATTCGCATGCATATGAACAACCTGCACGCCAAACTTGGATCCCTCAGCTTGAATTGAATCGCAAGAAATTGAACACCAGCAACTTGCAAGCCCTGAACCCCAAACCTTAGATTCTGATTCCTGTAAGGGTCCAAGTACCTAAAAATCCCTTACGCACCCAAAACCTGTACTAGAATTACTATTACCAAAACCCTAAGTACCCAATTATTGAGTACATGGACCCTATGGGTATTCTATAAGAACATAGTAGTTTCCATCTTCCTTTCCATTATCCCTATATTATCTCTACATAGACTCATGACTGGGTACATGGACCCTTAGGGGACATGCCTTTGGACCCTTAGGGGGGCGGGCTTGAATCGTTCGTTTGCTGCGCGGAAAGAGGCTGAGCCAGTTGTGCTCGGCCGCTCGCACAGCCGGACGCACCATAGCGCCACCACGGTCTCAGAATGTTCAAGACGTCGTCATTAAGGAAGATTCCCAAAATGACTCACAAGCCTGACCCCGCGACTCTAAGCCCATAATTCGTACCTACTTTAGGCCCCAAAGTCTTGATATATTGCCTTCCTTGTCTTGGATCGCTCGGAGAAGAGATGCAGGTCTTGGACTGCTATGATCTTAGATTTATGGAAGCCCTAAGGGGGCCCCATGCGAGGGGGCCCTATAATAGGACACCTTGTGGGACCTTAGGGAGCCTTAGGGAGACCTTAGGGAGGTCTTAAAAAGGCTTAATTATGGGTCCCCCGTATAAGGAGCCCCCTTAAGGATTCCATAAAATATGGAATATTCCTTGGTGAGGCGGCTTGGAAGTTCTGAGGAGCGCATTGCCTTTGGCGTGAGCGCGCCGTCAATGAGGGCTGCTTGCGTGCTGCTGTGCCGCTGTCGTAGGAGAGTTAAGACGTTACCAGACCCAGAGGGCCCATGTAATTGGGTCTCTTTAAAGGGATATATAGGGATATGTAGGGATATTTAGGGTTTAGGGTTGAGGGGTCCATGTACCCTAGTAATTATAGTACAGGTTTTGGTTAAGTACGTGATCAGTAGGTACTTGGACCCTTAGGGAGAGTACCCAGTCTACCCCTAGAGATTTTTACATTTAAATGAGGTTTGGGGGTCGTTGAGGGTTTGGGGTTCGGGTAGCTATGTAGGAGTTTCACTTCAATTTGTGGAATCTTCTTTGGGGACGTGTGTGTGCAGAAGTCCTCTTTGAATAAATTGGCTATAGCATGGAGAGCCCCTTCTGCCTGAAATGAGGCCACCTTGCTGTGTAAGCATACTTGCATCATCTTCCCAAGTTCAAGAACTCACATGGTATTGCAGAAGGGGTAGGTGTTCTGAATGTCAGGCCCAGGAATCACCCGTGTTTTGTACAAATCCCAAAGTTGTGCTCTAGGTACCCCAGTAGAGCTGAATAGTAGCAAAAAGGGTACCCGTATTCTTAATGTGTTACGGGGGAACCTAGTGCTTGTAGACTAGGTCAGGATGGTATGAACGCTTCTGGGTGGCAGCCCCCTGTAAGATCTTTTGATTTTCAGCTCTAAGTAGGTTATCACCCGGATAGGCGTCCTTGCAAAAAGTGTGGAAGCATTAAGATGGCAGTCCTGTGTGCGAGACAGAGAGCGTGAGAGAGAGAGCAAGCAGTAGCAAAGTTGCCAGTAATGCTGACCTTGTTTTGTCCGAACTCCGAGTTAATGGGTCTTGTCTTGGTCCCAAATACTTGGCCCTCAGCGTATCGCACGAAACCCTAAACCCTAGATAGTAGTGTCCATTTTCTTTTCCGTTATCCCAACATAACCCCAATATACTCCGAACAATACACCCAACCTAACCAATTAAGAGCAGTAAGTGGCTAAGTGCTCGGAATGATGAAGCCAAGAACCGTCGTTTCAATGCAGGGACATATGGAGGCTTCCGCAACTCAGGGGTACCTTTGTGGGTGTCCCTATGATAAGGATTCGAGCATTTGGGGATTTAGGTTGGGGTCCCCCACCTTTGGGAAACTACCCTCGTCTTCTCTTTGCAATGAACGTGTTCAGCTGGGGCCACTGATTGTAAAGGTCTGCATGCAAGAGGGCCTTTCTTCTCAGACTTTCTTGCTGGGTCTTTTGCTTGCTGCCCATTCAGCGCACACCCTTATAGAATCTTCTCTAAACTTGCTACCTTGCTGCTCGAGAATCCAGAGCTTTAACGTTGAAAGCTGCGAGCGCGTTCAGGACAACATTTGTGACTTGCCACTTTGCATTTTTACGAGCGGGCGGTTCCTTCCCTCAAGCTCTAAGTACCTTAACCCGGCGTTGCCGGGCCCACTGCAATCTGAATGACCCTGGAGACCTGAAAGTTCAATACTTGCCCTAAGGGTCCAAGTACCTAAAATTCATATACTTACCCAAAACCTGTACTATGATTGCTATTGCCCAAACCCTAAGTACCCAATTATTGGGTACATGAACCCTTAGGGTTGGATACCTGGGGAATTTGGTTTGGAAGCCACTGCAGAGGGTTGTAGTTTTGGGGTTGGGTCCTGTACCTACCTGGCTAGGAGCCATTTATCCGTAATCAAGGATACTAGTTCGGGCGGCTCTGAAACCTAAATCCCTATATCATCCGAATGTCTGCTTCATTTTTCTATTTGATTTTCCATTATTTGGCAGTAATATTCGTCTACAATCCTTATATAACCCTTTAGGATACTCAGAGGGTCCTGTACCTAGGCCTTCACAACTGGAGGCCCGGGCTGGACCTAAGCCTCGGCACAGCTCCACCACGACAGTCTCAGTCGTGCAAGGAACGGCTTGATCCCATCTTGCCGAAAGCCCTCGTTTCTAAGGGTCCAGGGTTTATACGGTTTAGGGTGCAGGGGTTTAGGGCCTGGAGCCCCAAATGTATGTAAAAATGATTGTAAGCGCTGGTTGGGTCCATTTAAGGGATCTATACGGATAGATAGGAGTACAACAGTTGGGTTATTGCTTGTATGACTGGGTCCACGTAATCCTCAAAAGCTTTTAACGGTGCTGGGGGCTAAGATGAGCAAAAGTACAACCTGAAAATGTTTCGAGTGCTGTTCGGGCTACCGGCGATGGGTTCGTCGCGCTGCGCTCTAGTTTGATCTTGGAGACAACCAGGCACATCCAGATGTTTAAGGCTCCAACCCTCGCAGGAAACAAGTACATGTACATATGCACCTATGTATATACACAAAGTCTATACACGCCATGAAGATATCTTCACGCTGATGTCCCCATAGCTGGGGATGACTAGTGCGGATGATGTTGCAGCCAGCTTGTGATGGCTTCAAATTGCAGCGCCGTTCCATTCAAGAGATTTGCCAACACCAACGAACTGAATTACAGAGCCTTCGCCCTCACTGGGTAACTACGCTGGATGTGAGTAGACCTTCAGTAGAAGTTTGCGTGACTTGGCCGACAAGAAGGCAAGACATGTCAATTTGTGCGGCGCTCTCTTCCGTTCAACAGCCGCGATAGACTCTGATAGACCCTTTGATGCGACACACTGGAGGAGTTGACCTGGGAATCGTGACTGCTTTGTTCCCAGCCTCTCCTTACAGGAATCGCCTGGGGTTATGCCTCTTCTGCAGACTTGGCACCAAGGGATGAGTATAGGGTGTATGGACATCTTATTATGTTACTTAACGAGACTACATTGTTCAGCACTGTAGCACTGTCGCGGGTACAACGACTTTGAGTGCTCCTCATGCTCAGCCCACGACAAACATCTTTGGAGTCTTAGGTTTATAGGGTTTAGGGTCTAGGGTTGAGGGTTCAAGGTTTAGTGATCAGGGTTTAGGGATTAGGGTTTGGCTTTTAGTGCTTGGAGATTATGAGGGTTCAGGGATTATGGTTTAGGGTTTAGGTCTGCGTCATTTCCCGCTTAAAGCAGCCGTACTTGAAGGGTTTTATCTCACTCCTAGTACGTCTTGTTGTAACAGCTACTGTGAGGGGGTAAGGCCCATGGTTTGGCTCGCAACCTCAAGGACCGCAGCTTCAGAGTTGTAGTGAAATCGGGTTGCATTCTTCAGATATGTACTGTTGATAGAAATCTTGCACCACTTGGGGTACTTAAGCTATAGTTATTCCCAGAAAAACTGGGACAAGATCCTTAATCAGCGATGTATGACCCTTAACCGCGGGTACGGAGATTCTTAGGTAGATGGGTCTCAAGAAAAATTCTGTAACTGGCCAACAGTGTTCGTGAGTCGAGCAAGAAGAGGAACCCTTAGCCTGATCTCCTGCCCCAAACAGTAAACACTAGGCCCCTGGGAGGATCTAAAGATTAGATCCCCTATATAAACCCATTATAACCCCTATATAATCCTTATATAATTTCCCATATGGTTTTAGGGGATCTAATTTTTAGATCCCTTTGGGGGTCTGGGTAGGCCCCTAAACCCCACCTTTCAAGCTTGAGAATAAGCCTCTCTCTCTCTCTCTCTCTCTCTACTTACAACTTCCAAGTCCTTCTTGGAGTAGGGGCGCTATATGCCCAAGTAAGGAAACTAGGAGGGTCTTGGTAGTTTCAGAGTTTTGTTAGACCTTCCCAAAATAGTGTGCAGAAGCTGCATGCGCCCTAGATAGGCTGCTGATGTGGCTCTGGCCTGGATGTCAGCCTCGCGCTGACGGCGCTATGCCCACTATTCGGCGAGCTTGTATTTTTTGTCGGCATCCCTATGAGTCCAAGTGCACTTAGGGTTTAGGGTCTAGGGGTCAAATACTAGGGTTCAAGATCCCAACCCCAACTCCAGTCAGAAGTAGTTGCTAAGCCCCATAAACCTCCAAGAATCCTAAGTCCTAAATCCTAAACCCCCTAAAACCTAAAGCCTAAACCCTAAATCCTGAACCTGAATCCTAAACCCTAAATCCTAAACCCTAAATCCTAAATCCTAAGCCCTATAAAATGTCATGACTGGCATCCAGTGGCTATGAGCTGCTTAGGTAGCTTCAGGGCAGAGCTTGGGTGCAGACGACTGGGTTTAGGGATTAAGGGATTAAGGGTTTTAAGGGTTTAGGGGTTTAGGGTTTAGAGATTAGCATTAAGGGTTTAGGGGTTTAGGGTTTAGGGGCTTATGGGTGTAGGGGTTTAGGGTTCAGGGGTTGAGGGGTTTAGGGTTTAGGGGTTTAGAGTTGAGGGTTTAGGGCTTGATGTCGTCTGCGGAAGGTTATTGGGTTCCTGAGCTGTCAACATGTTTTTTTTCCGGATGGGGGGGCGTGAATAGAGCTAACTATGCTTCATGCACGCCGCTGAGAAGGCCTAACATCTGATCTAAGATTGAGACGAAGCTTTCGGTCCACTGTTGATGGAAGAGATCTTGCACCACTCTAAGTCTCATCATAAATCCCAGGCCATACAGTAGCTCAGCCTAGGGGTCTTTGGTCGTGCTGGAGTTCCATCAACAGTAGGGAGTCAAGTCAGGCTTGTGATTAAGGATTGTGCTGGTTTTGCATGTTAGGGGCTAAAGCTGCACCGTTAGACTAGCCTGTGAACCCCAGACTTCATATCCCAAACCGATTTCTAGGGTCTGGTCGTCATGGGAAGCACAGGCGGATACAGAGTCGGACTTTTCTGGGGTTTTGAGCACATCCGTCAGGAATATCTCCAATTTTTATACGTTGGGAATACCGGTCATTCAGTATACTGAATCAAGGTCTTGCAGGATGTTTGGTCTTAACTGAACATGCAGCTCTTGGCCTACAATCTCGGCAATACGGTTAGGGTTGTACCGTACCCTAACACTGTTATTGCTATTACCTTAAACCCAAGTACCTGATTAAAGGGTACTTGCACCCTCCCTGGCTGGCATAGGGCAAGGACATACTCGGCTCTTAACATGGGGAGCCCCAATCCCAGTACCTTTAAAGGCTGTTTTTTACTCGAGACATCTGAGCCTGCCACACCCTGAAGTTACATCTGGGTCCCCCAGCGTAGCCTTCGGCCATGTTTGGGGTTCATTACATAGCACCTACACCTCAAACCCTACACCCTAAACCGTCCACTCTTGACCCAACAAGTTTAAACCTTAGACCGTATACCCCTTGGGCCAAAGATTTATGGCTTCACCGGGAAACCTGCAGTTCCTAAAACCCCAAACCTGAAAAATGTGTCGAACGTCTTTCCTGCATGGGTGGATTTTGGGCTGAGTTTCTGCGCTCAATCAAGACTATCCACAAAGACCTCCTAGAAATTCGATCAGTCCTCAGGGTCCAAAGGCCCAAGGTTTATGATCTTAGGAGGAGCTTGGGGTATCTTTGGGCTTAAACCGCATTGTTTGGCCACTTTAGCCTGCAGCCGCCCAAGCCCTAAACCCTACGTTGTCAGTTTAGACCCCAAGTTCCAAGTACCGAAATATCGGGCGATGCTAGAATCCACATGGCTTCTGGTACCCAAAGCCACAACATGTTGGTACTTGGACCCTTATACGCGAAATCACCAGTCTCACTGCAGTCCCTAGACCTTGCAGCCCTAGGCCCTACGCCCTAAACCGTTTAGTAATGTTTTCAGAAACCTAAACCCTAAACCCATAGAATCCCCATAGGTTTCTGGGGGACCTAGAGAAGCAATCACGGTTCGCTTCGAACGCCTCGCCGTAGGCTCCAACATCCTGTTTGAGCCAGGTGCCTTTTTCGCTTTTGGAGTGTAGGGTTGGAGTTTAGGGCTTAGGGTTTAGGATGAGAGTTCGGAGTTGAGGGTGTGGAGGCCAGAGTTTTAGGGTTTAACGTCTAGAGCTTATTTAATGTTTGGTGTTCGGGGTGCAGGGCCTCGAGCTTAAGGTTGAGAAATTATTTTCTAGAGAGGTGTGCGTGTACTATAGACGCATGGACAGTTGTCTGTATGCTGCTTTTCTCGTCCTGTATACTCATAGCGTAATTCGTCGCTCCGCGTCACGCCGAGTTTCAGTATACAAGTGGGACAAGGCAACCTAGGGCCGAGATGTGCTGTAAGAGTTTCTCCAAACAATCCCCCCACCACATACTGGTTCAGGGGGAGCTCTTCCATATCTATTCCCAATAGTCTCTTGCTACATAATTCCCAGGACATCCACTTTCATAGCTTCATACATTTTTCTTCCATTTAAGTGTTCACGCTATATCCCTGGGTTCCTCGGCGTGACGAAGCTAGCTTTTAAATGTATATAATTACCCCAAGGGCCCAAAAAGCCCAACAGTAGTTTTTTTTTTCACAGCATCATGAAACATTCATTTAAGAGCATTCGGGACCGAAGGCCACTGTTTTTGGGCACTTGGACCTTAGTGTCCTGTACTCTAAACCCATACCTCCATACCCTATAAACCCTAAACACTAAACTCAAGGCTTAGGCCGCCCCACCTACTGTGGTGGGCGATTCGCCCTCTATGGTGAAAGGACTCCACCTAGCCCTTGCCTCTGCACAGCCACAGTTGCGGCAGCGCCCACCACGGGCCCGGGACCGGAAGGAGTTCTCCTTGCAACCAGTACTGTTTGCTTATAAAGTAATTACCGTAAAATTGAGGTTGAAGCTCTGGGTGTCGCTGGCTGTTTTTTTTGGGGGGGGCTCCTCTGCAAGCGAATTTTGAAGGGAGGCTCAAAACTTTCACAGGCTTCCCAGAGCCTCCACGGCCTCCCACCCCCTTCCCAGACTTCAGAGCCTTTCAGGGCCTTTTCTCAAAAGCTTCCCAGGACCCTTCAGGGCCTCCCTAGGGCTCCCAGAACCTCAGTCCTCACAAACATCCCAGCACACCCTTTCAGGGTCTCGCCGGTCCCCAGCCTTTTCAAGGGCCGGCTTTCTTCAAAGACCTTTCGAGGTTCAAACCTTTGACCATCCTCCAGGGGGCCTGATAGAGGTTTGAGATCCCTTCAACAATTACAACACCAAACGAGATGAATTTGCGTTCTTGACCAAGACGGACCTAATTGAGTTTAGGTCCTAAACCCTAAAAGGAGCAGGTTTGGGTGGCTTGGCCGCCTCACACGGCGTGGGGTGGGTGATTGTGTTAGATGGCCCTCTACAGTCAGGCCATGGCGGCACCTCGCATGCAGCCATGCGCTTGAAGGATCATTGACATCTCATCATCACTGCTTGCACGATAACTCACAACAAACCCTATGTCCTATACCCTAAACCCTAAACCTTAAACCCTAAACCGAGTTTAGGGGTTTAAGGCTTAGGGAAGGCAAGCGCTCACCTGCCAGCAGGATGTGAACAGAGGAGCCAGAGTCTGCTTGGTGCGAATTTGGGAAGCCTTCCAAACGTTGCACTCCCGTTGAGGGTTTAGGGTTTACTAGAATTCAGGTTCGTGGACATCGGATACAGGTTTTCAGATTTGAGACTTAGGCTGTAGGGTTCAGACATGAATTGATACTGTTCTATTGCAGCTTTGATATGGCTTGAAGGGGTTCAGGGTTTAAGGTACGCGCAGAGTGTTGCGATCTTTTGGTTAGGGGGGAGTGTACTTTTGCAAAGAGAGGCGACCCTGTTCGTCGGCGTGAAACGTGTTGCCCGATGACTTGTAGAGCTGAGCTGAGATCCAGTGACAAACTGGACCCCCTTCTTCCTGCTACCCAGATGAGTAACTGTCTATATTAGCTGTATTCGGGATCCTTATCAGTGGACACAAGGGTCCCTCCTCTGTAGTTTAGCAAAATCCCTCTTATATTCCCTAATAAGGAACCTGTGCTAATTAAATTCTGTAGGACATAATGACGGTAGCTCAGATGGGTTACAATCAAATTGGTTCCCATTATTCTCACCGTCACCTATTGCAAGGCACAGGTTTTCGTACGGCCGACTGTTTTTGAAGTTCACCAGTAGGCGAATTAGGGTGCAGGGTTTAAGGGTTAGGGTTCGTGGGTACATCACATATATCTATATATGTATATATACATATGTATATGTGTTCGATGTCTTTCGCATGCACCAACCAAAAGCCATGCTATGTTCACTGCATATCAGGCATAGTGCTGAAGTGCGTGTCCGAAACAGCGACTGGTTTTGTGCTGAACAGGGCTTAGGGTTTAAGGTTTATAGGACGAAGAGGGTTTCAAGGGCTCATGCGCCCAAACCCGAAGCCCCAAGCCTCCCATAACTGCACGATTTAAGGGTTTGCCGCTTTATTAGGATGGGAACTCCCAAGCAGGAGCCCAAAAATGTAGCAGGAATAAAATAGGAATTTCAGGACGCTGGTAGTTATATTCCTGCTATATTCTTGGAGTTTCTTTCCTGTTTGGGGTTCCCATTTCCCTCCCTTTTTCATATTGAGCAAGTCAGCCGCAGACTCAGACCATGTTCGCATACCCATTGAAAGCCTTAAGAGTTTCGACCTTGAACTTCATGATGAAGGAATTGGTGTGTACTCAGAGCCCAAGTGCCCAAATTAGGGGCTGTAGGCCTCACATATTATATTACATCCGCCTTTTCCGTGGAAAGCAAAACCCCGAATTTTGGGTGCTTAGGACGGTTCCCATAGGGTAGTACTGGTTCTGTGCGGGTGCCCCAGTGCTCTGACAAAGTTAGCGTTTAGGGTTTAGGGTTTAGGGTTGCAAGCTGTAAGATGTAGGCTTGGATAAAGGGAGGGAAATGGCAACCCCAAACAGGATACCTCAAGAATATAATGGGCATACAATAGGTTTACACCTACCGGTGTCCTTCTTTGATTATCTTGTTGACGTGTTGGTGCGAAATCCTGCGCAGCCCTAAGGATCCCAGAATCTAAGGCAATCACAGGAGGTGAGTTGCCATGTAGGGGCCAGTCAATTATGCGCAACTTAACCCTCAAAAAAAACCTTGGACCCCAAACCCTACATCCTAAACCCTTAACCCTCAACCCCTAAGGATCAAGCAAGAAGGGATGCTGAGGCTAAGACTTCCACATGCAAGTTTCTCAAAATGGCATGCCCTTTGGGTCTAGGATTTACGGTTTAGGGCCTTGTATATCTCTGAGTCGCTCCTTAAAAATCTGGGGAGGGTACACTTGGGGGGGTCCATAAATTCCTTAATAATATTGAAGCCCCAGAGCCGATACAGAGGCACCCTTTACAGCTAGCTAGGGAAGACCTAAGTTGTGACTACGCGATGTCTTACATTTAGTTTGTTATAGCTACTATTTGTTGTAGGACTGGCCTTTCATAACATGGGGGGTTGATCTAAAGGTCCTTTGGGAAACTTATTTAGGACCCCATTGAGATTATTGTCCAGAGAAGTCTGATCAACTATCATATGCCTACCTAGCTTTGGAGGAACGCCCTAAACCCTAAACCCTAGACCTTAAATCCTAAACCCTAGACCTTAACCTCTTCAGCTCGTGGAATCTTGCCGACGTTTTAGAGCTCACCGTCTCCGACCAGACACGAGTTTCTTGAAGCCTCGGGATCATGGATCAGCGTTCTAGAGAATAGGGGTTTGGTCTAGGGCTTGGGATCCCTAAGCCCTA
>CAJNIZ010047520.1:0-33557 GCA_905231905.1 Symbiodinium pilosum | reverse complement strand
AAACCCCTAGCCCCTAAACCCCTGAACCCTAAACCCCTAAACCCCTAAACCCTAAACCCCTAAACCCCTAAACCCTAAACCCTAAACCCCTAGCCCCTAAACCCTCTCTGGTGAGAATCCGAGCTAGGGCTTCGGGAATCGGCTGCAGAGTGAATTCACTGGTGGCTAGGAGGGAATGGAGAATTAGGGTTTAGGGTTTAGGGTTTAGGGGTTTAGGGCTTAGGGTTTAGGGTTTAGGGTTCAGGGATGATATAAGGGCTCAGGGTTTAGGATCTAGGGTTGAAGGTTTTAGGGGGACTGAAATCTAGACGGACTAAAGAATGATTCTACCCCCTTAGTCCCTACTTTTCACCAGTAAGCGTTGGAAATGAAAACTGGGCATGCTAGCCCCAAACCTTTCAGACCCAAAACCCCAAACCTGAAACCCTAAACCCTAAACCCTCAAACCCTAAACCCTAAACACCTAAACCCTGAAACCCCTAACCCCTAAGCCTTAATCCCTAAACCCTGAAGCCTTGGATCCCTAGCCCTTCTTGCCCAGACCCTTTGAAACCCGGATCCCTTGAAGGGACTCTACTGGGAACCTCAAATAGGGAGCCCCAAGAATATAGCTTTAGGGTTTAGGGTTTAGGGTTTAGGGGAATATAATGGAATATAAGTACCCTGGTAGGTATATTCCTAGTATATACCTACTATATTCTTGGGGTTCCCGGTTTGGGGTTCCCAGTAGACTTAGAAAAGGATCTGCCTACCCTTCATAACCCCCAAGCCCCTATAAGGTTAAGGTTTTAGGGTTTTAGGGTATAGGTTTTAGGTTTTAGGGTTTCACGTTAAAGGGTTTAGGTTTTAGGGTTTCAGCGTTTAGGGTAGGGTTTAGGTTTTAGGGTTTCAGGGTCTAGGGTTTCGGATCCAAGCACCCAATAGTTGGGTATGTAGGCTTTGAGAAGTGTAATTGTAGAACATGTTTTTGGGAAGTATATTGTGGTTTGGTACTTGCACATTTAGGGAGCATGTACCCTCCCCCAACAACCATGCAAGTTGCACATAGCCCGCTTTCAAGGGTCAGGTGTCCGTGAAGGGCCCCCTAAACCCTAAACCCCTTTTTTCGGGCTTCCAAGTTACTGCTTGGAAGGTCATCCACCAGCTGGTGGTGCCCCCAGATACCATAAGCAAAGAAGCCCAAGCTGGAGAACAAGCATGGGCTATAAGCCTAGATTGGGGCCTACAATTCCTTATAGGGAACCTCGTAAGAGTAGATGAAGGCTTAAGGTTTTGGAGTTTAGGGTTTGGGGTAGATTACGGGGCCTATAAGGCCTATAAGATGGAATAGCCCATCCTGCAATGAGGTTCCTCCTTGCTCCTGCACAGCTACTCATGACGCGCCAGGACTGCTTTTACATGGGATCTGGTTTTATGGTTTAGGGTTGGGGTTTGGGGGTTTTGGGGTTTAGGGTTGAGGGCTTGGGGGCTTGTTGTTTAGGGTGCGCGGATTAGGGTTTAGGCTTGGGTTTAGGGACCGTTGTTTTGAGCTCCATGCTAGCCTGTTTCAGGGCTTCACGAAAAGAATACCGCGGACAGGTTTGTGGACTTGGGTCGGGTACGCCCGTATGACTATCAGGCCCTAAACCCTTAAACCCTAAACTCCATAATCCCTGAAACCGTTTTAAGAAGACTGTAATTATTCTACCGGCTTGCTTTCTCAGGTTCTATGCCTGCTTGGAGCGGATGAGTGGAACTGAAAGTTGAATTCAATCAGGGACAGAACCGAACTGCTTGGAGGCCCGCGGGGAGCCCTAAGTCGGGTTCTAAGTACCTTGACTGTTGACGGGGGATTTTGGGGGGGGTGTTTAGCGGGCTTAGGGGTTTAGGGTTTAGGATTAAGGGTTGAGATTTAGAGTTCAGGGTTTAGGGTTCAATTAGGTATAACTGTCATCTTCCTTCCTTCAATGAGATATCACAGTCATCTTACTTCTTACCAAATTCCCAACCGAAGCATCAGTCTTCGCGTGGTGCAAAACATGAACTCCAAACTTGTTGCCTCAGAGCCCGTACGCCAGGTACAAGGCAGAACCCGAACCGTCAGGGCCTGTGGATAATTGCCAATAGTATAGTCTTAGACTCCTTGTACAGACCTCGAAATGACATTGGTAAGTGTTTAGGAAGATCCCTGCAAACCCGTATACAAGCCAAATTTCCATTGGATTGTCCATGTCATTTTTTGGTTAATCTTCCGTTCTTGCTGTAATATCAGTATCCCTAATTCCCGCACACTAGACCTTAATCTCTGATCGCCAAGCTGTTATCCCGAAACAGGCCTCTACAATCTTCTACATTTCAGGGTTCAGCGTGCTTTTGAATCGGGCCTTTGTTCAGGAACCTAGAATACCCGAATGGGAGAGAAGCAAACGGACAAGGGAACGGAGCATGACATGGAAACCTTGGGTCCCTTCCAAGGGCTTATAGGCAAGTATGGGAGTTTCCCAAAATTATGGGTACCATTTTGGGGTCCCTATAATAAGGACTTTAGTATTTTGGGGTCTATATAGGGGTCCCCTACTTTGGGAAATTACCATAATATAGGGTAACTACAGGGCATTTGGGTCTGTAGGGAAGAATGACAAAGCGACTGCACATGAAAATGGAACTCAAGTGAAACCTTGGGTATAAAGGGGTTGGAGAGGGTCTCAGGAACTTGGTATGCCAAGATTTGTAAATTATTGGGGTCTAAGCTTTCACATCCCCCAATGTACGGAAACCCTATTTCCCTGCGGCAACTTGACTAGATTTTTCAGGACACACTCAGATAGACCGAACGTGATCCAAAAGGCGGATCCCCAAACCGTGATCCAAGTGTTTAGAGCCTCTGTCCTTGGAAGTAAGCCTTTCATACGAATATTCAAGATTCACCAGCCTACGAGACCTTATCGTTGTGATTGACTAGCAGGGCGGGTTGGTGTTTAACAGTTGTATGAACCAGCTACAGTAGTATGAAGCGGCTATACACTCCTCTTCAAGTTCCTGGAAGTGCGAACAAATTCTACCTCTTGTCCAAACATTTCCTTTGTCCTCCTCAAGTTTGTGAACCCGAAGCTCGATGAGAGGCTTGGAACTGGAAGTCTTCGCAACTGCCCCAAAGATCAATACGTGAATGTCCTGGCGTTCCTGATCCACGTATGTCCAAAATCCTCTACACAATGCTCCGTCCTAAGAACCACACTTCGAGTTGTTAGTTCACTATACCTTCAGATTGGAACTTACCCTGAGGGTCTAAAGTCTACAGATGATATCTACATTGGGCCCTACAGTCTTTGATATATCTGCACCTTTAGGATTCCTTTGGTGGGGTAAAGGGTAGATTAATTGGTGCAAGTTTTCCTCCACTCACGAAGCTGCTCTCAGGAGCTCGATTTTCTTGACCCGTGAGTCTCTCGCTTACGGGCATATGCTTGGTGATAGTCCTCTTGCAGAAGCCGAGGGCACGGCAAATTGATGGCGGCGGTGTCAAGTGTGTCTCAGGCCATATTACACATGCACCATGAAAGTGCTACACCCCAACAGAGAAACGGATACATAAGTTGTCTACGGATTATGCATGCTCCACTCGTGACCCTAAACCGTAAACCCTAAATCCAAAGAAGCCTAACATTTAGGCAGCAGCCCGTCTGGTTGTAGGGTACGGGGCACCTTTCATGGTCGTGACTCCTCGTAACTGCCTAGGAAAGCCCTGAAACACCAGTTTAGAGCTTATGTGTTGGGGTTAAATGGGTTGAGGGTTTGGGGCATCTCGGGTATGACTCATATTGCAACTCCCTGAGCCCTCAACCCAAGCTCAATGCGAAGTATCAAATTCCAGCCAGCAATTCAAGCACCAGCCCTTTTGGTTTCAATTGTGTTCCAAGGGCTTGAACTTTGTATGCTAAATGGCAGTTGCTCAAAATAGCGAATCCGCAGTATAGAACCCAATATACGTTAATCCTCATTTCCATGACCCCCAAATGGTATGCCAAAATTTAGGAGTCAGACAAGTCCAAAGATCCAACCCTAAAATCCAGAACTGAAACACTTAGAACCCTACCCTAAACCCTAAGCTTTAAACTCTAAATGCTAAGTCCTAAAACCTAAGCCCTAAACCCTACAAGCTGCACGCCCAAAGCCAATTATCCGAACACCTCGCCACCACATTTTAGGGTTTGGGGTTGACAGTTTAGGGTTTAGGCTTTAGGGTTTATAAGGCTTTAGGGTTTAGGGTATATGGTGTGGGGTTGAGTTTTTCAAGCAAGGGTTATCAGTTTCAAGCCCAAGTGTTCATATGTATTTATCTGTCGGATTGGGTACCTAGACTGATAATCTAACCAAGGAATCAGAGCACGGTACTTATAAACCCTCGTAACACTACCCATGAACCTTCCCCATCAACCCGAAAGCAGATAAGTTACATCCCTTTCGATCCTAGACCAGAAAACAACTTCAATCCTAAACCCTAAACTAACCTGAACCCTAAACCCTCAATCCAGTCCAGACTTTCAATCTTTTGGGCCAATTTAGGCACCCACCGCTTGTGCCTGTCACTCTGCCTTTCTGGTCTGTATCGAAAATTCGAGAAGTTGGACTTAGGTTTCAGGGTGCAGGGTTTAGGTCCCTGGCTTAGGGTAAACCCACCCTGAACCCTAAACCCTAACCTGCTAACCACAAACTCCACAAACGTGGTTAACGGCTTATAGTGTTTAGATTCGTTACTGTCCCCACCCAGTAACGGACTATAACATGGGGAATATCAAAGGCCATATATTCACATACATATATGTATATATATAATATATATACATATGTGTTCTTAATCAGCCAACAATTGCAGAGAGGGCGCAAGCAGTACACAAAGTATAGGGTTGCAGGGTTTAGGGTTTAAGGCTTATTATGGCGCAGGAAATCGACACGGAAACCCTGCGAAGGTGCCATCCAAGGGCATGGCAGTCTTTGTTGCGGGTTCCATGCTTGTTTGGTTGTTTTGGTAAAGTTCCAGTTGGGGTTCTGCAAGGCTATGAAGGATCAGCTGTTCTGTTCCTGAAGAGAGAAAAAAAATCCGCAGCCAACCTGTCACCCCGGCAAATCCCTTAACGTTGGCAGGGATGTTCGTACACAAAAGCTCGGACACCGAATATTCCATACATCCCCCATAATTTCATGGTGGCACAAATTCTGAGGTATTGTTGGGTGCCCTTTAGGGCATATTACGCCTTATTGGTTTGGGGGGGTTCGTCCTGCTTGCTCGTTACCAGTGAACGAAGGAATAGAATGCGAATTGCTTTTCGGCAGTATATTAGCTATAGTCTAAACACTTAATATCCCCCTTAGAAGCCCCAGTAATAGTCCCCTACATAATCCCCTTTAAAAAAGCCCCCTTCAAGGAGTCTAGATTACAGCTCAAGTAGGACTACCATAGGGAACCTTCGCACCCATACCTTACCAATTAGCGGCAAGCTTGTGTCCTCATCTTAAAAAGTCAACCTGACATTGTGCATCCGGTATCTGACATTCCATCTGTGTAGCATATAGTATACATACTCAGGACTGCAAAACAAGGGATAAGCCCTGGATGCTGAAGCTTCGGCCCGAAACCCAAATTCAAAACTCGACTTAATTTGAGTTACCATTTCATTTTCAAAGTTCTCTTCCATGTGCTTCACATTCATTGGGGCCGAGCGTCCCCATACAACTCCTCCATATCACACTTTAGACTCGAGCTCAATTTTGAGACAGGCCTTCTCACTCCATTCTTGAACTCACTCGTCTTCGCGGCGGAAGGAAACACCTGCTGCCCGCCAAGCGTGTGAGCATAATGGTAAAGCAGCCACGAACCAGCCTGAAAAGGGGGAAGGGGCGCAGCCCCAAAGCCTAAACCCCCCTATACCCTAAACCCTTAAACCCTAAACCCTAAACCCTTAAATCCTAAACCCTTATACCCTTAAACCCTAAACCCTTAAACCCCAAACCCTAAACAACGAAGCCTAAACTCTGGTTGAGCGCCGAGGTTTAGACTGTAGGTTTATGGCTGCTGGTGAAGGGATGCAGGGTTTTGGGGTTAAGGGTTTAGGGTTTAGGGGTTCTAGGTTGAGGACTTAGGTTTAGGTGCACGGCTGGTGGTTGATGGAGGGTATTCCAAAATGAAGGGACATGACTTCCACGACGGTCCATATACAATTTAGATACTTGGACCCGATTGGTTCCGTACTGCAAGAAGTCTGCTGTAGCTCCTTAGCCTGTTATGCGAGGGTTCAGCTTAGGAATGTTTAGGATTTGGGGCTTGGACTTTGGGGTGTAAAGTTTGGGGTTTAAGGTTAGGCTTGGCGTCTTCCACCCCTCTTTCAGAGGTTCAACTCTAAACCCTAAAACCCTAAACCCTAAACCTGGCCTCTTCCACCCTTTGCAGAGGTTCATGCTGAATCACCGTTTCAAATCTCGATATGCCTCGAAGCATGGAGCATTCTGACATCCCCAAGTGCCACCAATGTTATTCCTTCATATTTATGTGATTATGGCTATGTAGCCCAAAAACATATTCCAATGGTTTAGGCCCTGCGGTACTACAATCTCAGTTTCGGGCTACCATGGCTACGCTTTATGTTGTAACTCCAAGTAGCTGTAGATTCACGGAGTTTCAGAAGCCTAAACCCGAAACCCTAAAACCCTAGACCCTAAATCCTTACAGGGGACAGGTTTTGAAGGGCTTCTAGAGCCTAAGCCCCATAAGCCTTAAACTTCTTAAAATCTATCCTGCTTGTAGCAGAAAGAGTGGGTTAAAGCTTCCCAGCTTTGGGTAAGTGAAGCCACAGGTACCTCGAATTTGTTTCAGCATTTCTGTTTGGGGTATAGGCTTTGGGGGCTTATATGGCTTGAGGGATTCTGTCTAAATCCCGGAGACTTAGCTGCAAGACGTAAACCCCTAACCCTGATCCTAGCCTACGTGGAGCTTCATAGATGCCTAGAATAAGTACGTTGACCTGGGTAAGAAGCGTAGCTATCCTACTTCTATTTCAGTTCTACTTTTTGCTGACTGTGCTTTAGTCTTCAGGGAAACTCAACGGGGCATGCCCCATGTTTTGCGACGTTCGTTACGTTTCCCTCTGCCTGGCCTTCTCGCAGCACTACCTGTGAAGAACCGGGCCTGCTGAGAAGAAGCTGTGACTGTTCGAGGGACAAAGCCGTTCAGAGCTTGCCAACCGGTGGGCTCTATCTGGGCTGTGTGTTCTGCAAGCTTACTACCTGAGCCGCTGACACCCTAAACCCTAAACCCTAAACCCTCACCCCAAGATATTTCAGAGCACAAATGGTGCCGGCCTGAAGCAACCTTTCAGCTTGAAGCCGCAAAGCCCTAAATTCTTAAAACGCGGACAGAATAGTGCAACGGCCAAGCATACCCTCAATTTCCACATAGCCCAGTTTAGGTAGTCTTTACAAACTTTAGGGCCCAGTTTAAGTAGAATTTTTAGACATAGAGCAAACCCCAAACCCCAAGCCCCAGCCCAGGGTTACTTACCCTGGGGCTCCAAATAAACCCAAGTAGGACGGAGGGGTCCTTATAGTAAGGAGTGTAGCATGTAGGTGAGTATATGGGGTTCGCCTGTTTATGTACACTACCAGTCACGAACGTAGAGCCCCAAGTCAGACATTGCTCACAGAGTTTAGAATTCAAAGCAGGTGTGACTAGTGAATTAGATCGCAGGGCTCAACGTGCTGCAGGAAGGGTGTGACTCGAAACCCTAAACCCTAAGCCACGTATACGACATCCCAGGCCAGTAAAGAGGCTTAGGCTTCAGAAGGGTTTAGGGTTCACGGTTTAGACCCTAAAGCCCTGAAACCCTGAAACCCTAAACGGATCAACCCAAGGAATCAGAAAGCGCATCCCACCCCATACCTCCGCGTACACCCGTAGTAGAAAATGGCTTGGGGATTAGAGTTTAGGGTTTAAGGTTTAGGGTTTATAGGGTTTAGGATTTATAGGGTTTAGGGTTCATAGGGCCTACGACTTAGGGTTTAAGATCTAGGGTTTAGGGTTTTGGGTCTTCAGCCCCCATTTGCCCGAGAGGACCCCCCGGATGCTAAGAAAAGCGCTACGTATCCCATGTCCCAAAGCTCCTGTGTGGTGCCCGAGTTTTGGAAAACAGTTATACCTTAGCCGCAAAAGTATGTAGCATAGTGACCTTTTGGGCTATTTTGGGTTCTTGGGCCATGATGTTGCCTGCTGTTTTGGGTCCAGGTAGGCCTTGAATCCTTCAACCTCTTTCAAAACTCTGCGACCTAAAGCGCTGAGTCCTAGACCTTAAGCACCAAACTCGGACCCCGCGATTTAGAGGGTAGGGATTAGGGATAGGGTCCCTACACCCTAGACTCTCGATCCTACGTCCTAAGCCCTATCGTGTGGGAGCGAGCAGCGCGCGCGGCCCCAAATCCGATTCATGCAGTGACAGGCGGCGGTCGGTGGGAAGAGCACCGTGTAAAGCAAATAGGGAGGGTCAGCAGGAACTCTACAGTCTGCTATTGTGTTTAAAGTAATCAAGGTCTACAATTTTGGCAGAGCTTATAGTCTAGGATGAGGGGTCGGGATGTTCAGGGTTTAGCGTCTTGGGGTTCGGGTTTGTGTGGGATTGTATGGGTTTAGAGTCCTAAACGCTAAACCCCTAAACCCTAAACCCCTAAACCTTAAACCTTAAACCCCTAAATCCCTAAACCCTGAACCCTAGAGCAACTTTACTTTCCTTCCAGTGGGGGTAGTCTATTTTTTTCACATGCTATTACCATTCGAGCGCGGAAGGGTAGAGCCCGGTATGGGTCTAGGACACACGTGTATAGTCTCCCTCAAGTAGATAGAATCGTGGGTTTAGAGTTTAGAGGTTCAGGGTTTAGAGTTTAGCGGTTTAGAGTTTAGGCTTTAGGGTTTAGGGGTGTAGGGTTTAGGGTTTAGGGCTAGTCCCCCTTCAGTAGATAGAATATGGGGTATATGGGAGTCTTACTAAAATCTACTCGAAGATATATTCTATCTACGTGTGGGGCCCTATATCCACAGTTACTTTCAATTTCATGATTTGTGGCTTATACCTACTAATCGGGGATCATTTCTAGTAAGCTCTAGGTGATTTGGGTTCTGAGGGCAACGCATCTTCGACTGGGCAACTCACGGCGACCTCTGCCGGAATGGTGCGCATCTGGTAGAGGGTTTAGGGCTTAGGGAGTTTCAGGTTCCGAGAAACCCTGAACCCTGAACCTTCAAGTGGTTTACGTAAGTCTGAGGTTTGTCGAACCCCAAGGCCTGCACCCGAAACCCTAAGTCCTAGACCTTGTACAGCGCAAAGCCCAAAAAATTGTTTAGGGTTTAGGGCTAAGGGTCCGAGGTCTGGGGTTTAGGTCCTAAACCCTAAAGACTAAACCTTGACGTGGGACATTGTTCTTTGCATTACGTTGGAACCCATACATGAATTGAAGCCCCAGGGTTTATGGCTTAGGGTTTAGGGGCTTAGGGTTGAGGGTTTAAGGTTTAAGGCTTAGGGTTTAGGGCTTGGGGTTCCCGATAACTAGGTACCCCAGCGGTACCCTTTTTCCCCTTTTCATGTTGGGGTCTCCTTATTAAAGCTGGACATGAGGAAAAAGGGTAGCCCTTATAGGGTGTTATTGGGAAACCTAGATGAGTAGTATTTTATTTGGGGAAATTATGGTACCCAATATAGAGTAAAATTCTATCCTCCTTTTGGGGTATAGTATTTTATATAAGGAATGTAATCTTACTAGGTTCAACCAGCAAAAAAGCACTACTCAGATAAGGATTTTGTCGGCGCGCAAGGCCTGGTCAGAGTTGCAAATTACAATCCTTGCTTCGAGGGGCTGGGCATTGCTAAATGGTTCAGGGTTTAGGGTTTAGGGTGTAGGGTTGGGGGGGGGTACGGGAAGGTACGGGAAGATAAGAGCTTGTAATTAAGAGTACTAAATTCAGCTTATTCCCAAGCCATGTCAGTGTCCAATGCTCCTGTCAGCAAGGCGCTGACCTTCCCGATAAAGCTTCACACCCACCATGTGGCCACAACAAAGAGGTGCCAGAACCATTCTGCTGCGCTTCCCGGAACGTGCAAAGTGGGTTTAGGGTTCAGGGTTCGCAGCATCCATGAGATTTTCAACGCCCCAGAGCCAAACAAGGCTTTTCATGAAGTACATCCTAACCCCCAAACCATAGAACCAAAATCCAGATAATGATGGTTTGGGGGTTTAGGAGGTTTTAGGTTTTACAGGGATGTCTTAAGAATGACTAGGATATGATTTTAGTACATTTCAGTTAGGGCGGTATATTTTGGGGCAGTGAAATGTGTTTCGGTCCTTGGACCATGCCTCCGAAGTAGTTAAGATAAAGGGTTTAGGGTTTAGGGCCCAGAACCGCTAAAACTGCCCCAAGAAGCAAACATCTGTATACTTTGGGTGGTGAGGTAAGGAAAGCTTACACAGAAGTAAACTCTAAACCCTAAACCCTAATTAATTCCTAGCTAATCCCAGAGGGGGATCTGAAATCACGTCTCTTTATTTAGGGTTTAGGGTTTAGGGGGATTGTATGGATTGTATATTACCCGAATAATAGAGAAGTAAATGGAAAAGTCAAAGCAAGCAACTGTAGCTTTATAGTGGCTTATACGATTAGGGACTATATGGAGCAGGGTTGTTATTGCATTTGTTGATCAGTGTAGTTCGGGCCCTGCGAATTTCTGTATCCGGTGACCAACTTGAGAGGGCGGTTTAGGGTTTCGGGTTTACGGACAACAGGTAGGCCTACAAAGTCTGACCCCACAGATCTAAACCACTCTGCCCTAGTGCATAAGTTAACTGAACCCTCTACACCCTCAACGCCAATCCTAAGACCCCACACCCTACTAAACCCTAAAACCCTAAACCCTGAAACCCTACTAAACCCCAAAACCCTAAACCCTAAAACCCTAAACCTAAACCCTAAAGTACCTTAGAACTCAAATCTTACCTTAAGTTTCCGGGCCGAGAAGACGCTGCAAGAAGAAGCGCACCAAATGACCGCCTGCACCATCCGCAAAGCTCCGCCCTGGAGGGGTGGGAACAACACTTTCTCAAAGGTTTGCCCCCGAAATATATAGGGTTTAGGGCTCCGGATTTAGGATGTAGGGTTTAGGGTTTAGGGTTCAAAGGGGTTTCGGGTTTGTATTCTGATGCTTTAACTCGTCTAGGAGATGCAGGCCTCCATAGGCTTTTTGATGCAACAGGATAAACATCTACCTGGACCCCAAAAGTATGTAAAATAATGGCCTTTATGGCTGTTACTATGGCTTTAGGGCTATTATTTTACATACTTTTGGGGTTTAGGTATTACAGTGATTTGCTTAGTATGGGGCCTAATTTGCGGGATTGGAGTTACCAGAAACCCTTAGCAAAAGTGCTGATTGGAAACCATCCCTGTTTGGGACTTGATGATACTGCAGGGTTGGCAGGTTTATGGTTGATAGGTCTAGTTTTTGTAGATAGGGATGCCCGCAACACAGATACTGTGCAGTATCTGTGTTGTGGATAGATAGGTTGCGTACTGCCCTCACTCAGTAACAGTCGGATCACAATTACAGTATAGTTACATACATATATATATATAGCCCTTATGGTATTTCCCCTGTTATGGACTGTTACTAGGTGGCGGCGCTATTCAGGGGATAAATTGAGCTAGTCTATAACTGGAATATGGGGCTCTACGTGTGGAAGTAATACCTGCACCGAGCTTTCAACCCAGACCCTTGAAAGGATCAACAAATTAGATCCCCTATACAGACCCATTATAACCCCTATATAATCCTTATATAATTCCCCTTGTGGTTATAGGTTTTTTTTAAAAAAAAGATCTTTTTGGGGGGTCTGGGAAGCCTTTAAGTCGTGTCTGCAAAGGGCTATTTGGAGCCCAAGCCTTACGCAGTTGAGGGATGTTAGGGGCTAATTTTGCTTCCAGGTTATCTGCACTGTTTTTCAATATTTGGTATGTTGTATACGAACAAGAAAATGAGTCCGCCAAAGAAGGATCCATGATTTTAAGCACCCCCCCTAACCCAAACCCTAAACCCAACCCCAGAGTGCAATGGATGAATCTTGACTAGGGACTTTTAGCGTTTGACAAGTTGCATTTCGGATTTGCCTTGTCCGAAACCCTACAATCTGTGTGATTGTTAGATTTTGGGTTTAGGGTTTAGGGCTTAGGGTTTAGGGTGTAGGGTTTAGGGTGTAGGGTGTAGGGTTTAGGGTTCAGGGTTCAGGGTTTAGGGTTTAGGGCTTCGGGTGTAGCCTGTAGAATTTAGGGTTTAGGCTTAGCAATTTGGATTGGAACCTACCTGCTTTACCTCGGGGGCAACCGCTTTAGACAAAATCGAGGCAAATGCTGCGCGAATGACGCCAGCCCCAAGAGTCGTGATGTCACACGTGGGAGGATGGGCGGGGGGGCTCCTACAGAAAGCCTTAGTTAGGTCGCCCGCAACCCAAAACCCAAAACCCAAAACCCAAAACATTCACCTCTCTAACCCCTGGATATGCAGTCAATGTGTCCGCCAGTATACGTTTAATCACTAGGGTTTAGGGTTTAGGGCACATAAGGGTGCATCTTAGCATAATGCAGAATAGTGATTCCTTGAAAGCTAAGGAGTATTGCACATTTTACATTGCGCAGTTGCGGGGCAGTTCCTTGCAGCGAGAAGGACGTCGCAAGACGGGCCACTCTCCCCTAAGAGCCTTCCAAGTGCTGCATCATGACGCTAAGCTGCGGAAGACAGCCGATCTTCCGCAGATGCTGAAATCGCCCGCAGTTTTGGTACTTGCCGACTGGCAGCCTCAACAGAATACTCATATGGGGGTTTCCCAAAATTAGGGGTCCCCATATAACCCTTGTATTATCCCTATAGAGTCGTCAGGTGCTTTGGGTTCAGGGCTCTGCAGGGTACAGGTTTGTCCAGAGATGAGGTTGGGGTGCAGGCGATGCTTGCTGCGCGTGCGAATGCCTAACATCGCGAATCGCATGTTGCGCACCGTTTCTTTCAGGGCTCGGCCCGCGAAATCCGCAGCAAGGACAACACGAGCGTAATTGCCTCCGGACAGCTTCAAAAAGCTTCGTTAAATAGAAGTTTCCATTTTCTTTTCAATTATCCCAATATAACCCCTATATAACCCTATATAATCCCTATATAACTCCCATATTCTATGAACAAGACTCCGCCTTGGAAGTCCTGGGCCTGAGTCTGGGGGTTGCCGGGGTTAGGGTTTAGCCTTTATTTGGGTTCATGGTTTAGGGTGTCGGGTTCAGGGTTAAGGGGTCTAGGGGTTTGGGGCTTTAGGGTGAAGGCCTGCGAGAGGGGGTTTGTAGAGGGTTCCAAGCGCACATTCTGGTCCCAAACTTCTTCTATGATTCTGGTATAGGGTACCTCAGATAGACCCTAGATGATACTGGTGATCATGCAGGCCGCTAAAGTTCCTCAAGTAGAACATGCCTTCGCCCTAAACTCTAAACCTTAAACTCTAAGCCTTAGACTGTAAGCCCTAAACCCTGAACCCTAAACCCTGAACCCTAAGCCCTAAACCCTGAACCTTAAACCCCAAAACTCTGAACCCTAAGCCCTAAGCCCTGCCGTAAACCTGAAACCCCAAAACCATAGCTTTACAGATTACTGGGAACTTTCTGTGATCCTCCTCTAAGCTGACATGGAATACCCCCCCACGTAAGTTGATCTAAACCCAAACCTTAAACTCCGGTTAAGGGCTTAGGGATATAGGGTTTAGGATTTAGGGTGTAGGGTTTAGGGCTTTAGGCACCCCAAGCCCAAAACCCACTAAGTTGATCTAAACCCAACCTTCAACTCGAATACCTAAACCTTCACCCTAAACCCTAAACCCCAAACCCTTCATAAGCCCCATATGACCCGTTCAGTTGAAGGAATTCTCCAAAAGGTTTTGGATAGAAGTGGTCGACCTGGCTCAGCCGAGATTGGCAGCGTGCTTGCTCAAATCAAGTGAGAGGGTAGGGTTAAGGGCTTAGGGTTTTACGGTTTAGGATTTAGGGTTTAGGGTGTAGGGCTTACCTGTAACCCCAATAACTTACAGTTTTGTGGGTTATACCTACTAATTCAAGGGTACTTACTACTAAACTGTAGGTTATTGGAGCCACAGGTAGGGTCTAGGATTTAGGGTGCAGGGTTTCAGGGTCTAGGGGCCCTAAACCCTAAACCAGACGTGAGGGTAGGCCGAGGGCCCACAGGGTTCTCGTTGAACCCTATATGGGGGTTTCCCAAAATTAGGGGTACCTTGTTGGGGGTCCCTATCATAAGGACTATAGAACTTGGGGGGTCTATATTGGAGTCCCCTTATCTTTGGGAAACCCTAAACCCTAAACCCTATTCAAGTTACCTGTGCAGCTTAGACTGCCTTAACCCTCGCTCCCACTCTGAAACCTAAGCTCCTAAACCCCGAACCCCTAGATTCTGAGCCCTAAGTCCGAAATCCTAAGCCCTAGGCCCAAAGTCCTCAATGCTAAGCCCTAACCCTAAGGGTCCAAGGACCCAAATAATAGGGTTTCAGGGCCCAAATACGATACTGTTCATGGTATTTGGGCCCCAAAACCCCATTATTTGGGTCCTTGGACCCTTAGGGTAAGCCAGAAATCCAGCAGGACCTTGAAGTTCAAATTTTCAACCTGAAGAACTGTTTAGGGCTTAGGGTTACTAATCCCTAAGCCCACAAAAGCCTAAGCCTGATCCAACCTAGCCGCTTAGGTAGCAAAAAGCCAAGTTGATGAATAGCAAATCTCCGATTGGCCTCTCGTAGCTTCTATTAGTACTCCTTTCCCCTTTTTATTCTGGAGTCTCCTCGTTAAAGCTGAACATTAGGGAAAAGGGTACCACTATTCTAAAGGGGGTTCTGGAAACCCTAGATAGAAAACGCTAGTGTTTCGTAATCTGCCTGCCTAGCTCCTTACACTTGTGTCCCTCTATGATTTCATGTTCCGTTCTCTTTTCCAATGGATTCTACATTTTCTGCTCTCCCTTCCCTATATACCCAAACCCTATAAGGAAAACCCTGAACCCCAAACCCCAAACCCCAAACCTTAAGCCAAGCCAACAACCCGAAGCTCAATGTCGGCCGGCAGCCTTTGCCATGGACCCGGGGTCCACTGCCAGCACAAGCTCGGCTCGAACCCCAGGATTTTGGGGGATTCAGAGTTTATCAGGGCATTAGGGCTTGTAGGAGTTTGGGTAGCAAGCCCTAAACCCTAAACCCCAGTTTCATTTAGGGAGTCTAGCAGCAGCCGTAAACGGCTACTTGGGGGGTGTTGGGGGGCCTCATCTTGCTCACCAGTTTTCAAGGTCCCTGCGGCCATGCCGTTTTTTCGTGGCGGCTATGAAATACTCTACAGCCGGAGTCCACTCTAAACCCCTAAACAATAAACCCCAGTTTTTGTGAAGGGAGAGTACTCCATTAAGGCGCCGAGCACCTGCAAGGAGCAACTGTCTATCCACTACGGGCTATTAGACCCTAATGTTAGGGTTGTTTAGGGTTTAGGGCTTAATACTCCCTTTCAGGAACCTATTAAGGGTAGATTAAGGTACCTTTAAAACTTTAAGGGTACCTTAATCTACCTTTGACCCTAATATTCCCTAACCTTAAGGGTAGGTTAAGGTACCCTTAAGGTCCAATAGCCCATAGTGGAGTGTGCCTTTTTCCAGGGTTTCCTTCAGAAGGGACGTAAGTACTTGACACCTCAAAGGTTCATGGGACTTACGTTCAGGGTTTAGGGTTTAGGGTTTAGGACTTACTAACTGATTATAACTGGGCCCATAACCCTACGTATAACGGACTCATGTAGGTTACCCCCAGTACAAGTAGGCTTATAGCCCTAAAGCCTAAACCCTAAAACCTAAAACGGAAACCCTAAAACCTAAACCCTAAAACCCAAAGCCTAAACCCTAAACCTAAACCCTAAAACCTACGCGCCTAAGTAGGTTCCTAACCCAACTTGTGAGTAGTTACTAAGTCCCAAGAGCCTTCAAGTACCCAAACGAGGTCAGAGATATAGTTCACCTATTCGCGACCCTACAGAGTCCCCCTTAAGTAGATAGAATATGAGGTATATATGGGGATCTTATTATGATATACCCAAAGCCATAGTCTATCTACTTAAGGGGGGGGGACTATAGGTGTATAAGTGCTCCAAGTTTGGTATAGTGAAAGCCTGCTGCAAGCAGGCATGGAACTTGAAAGAAACTGTCATGTTGATTTTTGTGGGGAGGGCACCTCCGACTCGAAACCCTAAAGCCCTAAAACGGTTTAGGGTTTTAAGCCCTTCACCCTAAACAGCTAGAAAAGCTTGCTGCGTGTTTGTATGATCAGGCAAGTTAGCAAATAGGCTTTGCAGAACTTACATTGGGCTTGGATGTATGTATTAGAGTTTACGCTTAGGATTAACCTACATGCTCAAAGGGATTCTCGCCTCGTACTCATATAAGCGAACCATATGAAAGGGGAACCATCAGGTAACTCCCCACCTAGAGAACTTCTTGACTTGCCAGTCTCCCGGACCTTAACCCTGTACCATAAACCCTAAACCTTAACTCCAAACCTTAAACCCTAAAACCTTGAACCCTGACCTTGAACCCTGACCCTAAACCTTGGACTCATTGACTTGACCTCCAGCAACTTCATATCTTCGAAACTTTCGGCAGAGTTTGAGGGTTAGGGTTTAGGAGCCCTGAGCCCCAAACCCTAAACCCTAAACCCTAAATCCTAAACCCGAAACCCTAAATCCTAAACCCTAAACCTCATTCAGGGTTCAGGGCTGGACTTACGGCCGTGAAGCAGAGGAGACATGTGAGCTATAGTCTAAACTCCTTAAAGGGGGTTATATCAGGGATTATATAGGGGACTACTATAAGGGTTATTGGGGGGATACTAGGAGTTTAGACAATGGTTCATGTGAGAGCGTGGTGGTCTTCCATTTTGCTCCGGAGGTTCCTTTGACAGCTACCCAGACGGTTTAGGGTTTGGGGCTTAGGGTCGCAATAAACACCCTATGAATCAGTACTGTAGGGGGCTAAAGGATAACCAATTTTATGGTCCTAGTAGATTTTTTAAAACATATAATAGTATGAAGGCACCTCAAATATGTCTCGAGAGCATGCTGGTAATTGTGGGCAACTACAGTATCCGTGTTCGCCTTTGCAGACACTGTGGCTCCAGTTACACACCTTTTGTGCGACCGACCACCAGGCCATCCAGGGCATTAGGGTCTAGAGATATGGGCCGCAATGTGCAGCATCAAGTGGAGAAGAACATGGAAAATACAATGGATACTTTCAGGAGTAGTAGGGATAAGTGGATACACGAGTCTTACAGGGTAGCAAAAATAGAGTTAATATCTACCACCTTAAGTCCTTGGAAAATGCCTATCCAAGCATATCCGAAGAATCAATTTTTATAGGCCCCCCCCAAACCTACCCTAGTTTAGAATTCTTGGTGGCATCCCATATAGCCCTGTCTCAAAAGGACAGTAATTCATATTTGAGCCTTTCAAGGGTTCAATGTTAGTTCGGGTTGAGGGTAGGAACTCAGGAGCAAGTTGAGTTGAGACGAACATCCTTCTATAATTGATGGAGGCAGCCTTAATCTAGAGCACAGAGTAGTCACCAGTATTGCTCTCAAACAATGTAGCCGGCAGCCCTATTCTAACCAGCTAGGCTCCTACCATAGTATTGTACCCTGCACTTCGACAAACAAGCATGGAATCCCAAAGGTCTCCCACAAGGATTGCAGTAATCCTCTAAACCCCAAACCTTAAACCTCTACATCCCCACACCATGAGGGGTCTACATCACGGGGCACCATGTTGGCTCAGGGAAAAGGGCAGAAGCTTTTCAAGATTGCAGGGAGTCTACCAGGCTTTTCTGAAGTTTTGTCGGCGTTCTGGATGAAATTGGATGAGATTGAAGAGAGCTCTTCTGCCTGAGTGCACAGTTCCAGCAATCGCAGTTACTTGTCACTCCATCGGGAGTACCTGGAGCTTCATGGGACTTAACTACGTATGACTGAGGTTATAAATTCACCAATGATTGGAACAACGAATGTAAGTCAAGCTAGGGGAGTAGGGCGTTAAGCCTAGCCATAAGCAGTTGGGAAGCCCATCATTCTCCAATTCTTCAAGATAAGGGAGCTAGTCTAACCAACCGTATCTGGTTGGAGGAATTTTGATGAAGTGTCTTCTGACTCCAGTGTTTCCAGATCGACTACCACCATTTGAGCTACCGTCAATGTTAGGGTTACTAAAGGACGCCAAATGGTGGAATAAGAGCCCATGGAAAATATTGATTCGAGCCATGTGACTCCTGCATTTTCCTGGAGATGCCCCGAAATTCCAAAACAATATAGAGGCAGACACCAACATCAACTGTAGTCTAAACTCCTTAATTCAGGGGGGCTATGCGGGTGATTATGTAGGGGTTGTACGGGTTATTAAGGGGGTACGAGGAGTGTAGACTATAGCTCAATTGAAAGCCTCCACCCTAAGCCCCAAACAAAATGAATTCAAGTCGCACCAAGAAGCCAAAGCTTTGTTTTCTATTCTTGCTGTTTCCACCTTCTGGACATACATTGCTTACCCGTGAGATGACCAGAGACAGGAAGTTACCTTGGCTATTGCCTACTATAGAGGCATAAGCAATTAACAAAATTACCATAATGGAGAATCAAACGGAAAGAACATGGAAAATTGAACCTCAGCCTTTTCCCATTTTTTGCGGAGATAGTTTGCAATATTATGATTCTAGATTCCTTGGTGATGGAAAGGGTACCTCAAATAAATAGACCACAACATGATGTTGGTAATTGTTTAGGCCCCCACGCTGCGCACGAAACGACGCAGCATTCTCAATCTTCAATCTGGGAACTGTTTGAAATGCTATTAAGCCGCGGATTGCTGGAGCACCTGTGGAACGTTGTGCTTTGATTGATCCACCCCTAATCCCCAATTCCTAAAATTTTCTGCAGGAGAGAAGATGCCTGCAGATCATTTCCAGGTCAAGTTGGGCGGAAACTGGAAGGACACGGGAGGGCCATCCTGTCGGGTTCAGGGGCTAGTTATTCCCGGTATGATCTTTGCCCGCAGTCTTTTCTCCAGTGCTGTAGAATATTTCCCTCAAACCCTCTTACAATGTAACCATTCCAACTGCATGCTTTGGGAAGCCTGCCTCTTGTTTTGCCAGCGAGAGTGCTTTCGGAAGCCTAAGGCGGACAGGGATCCAGAGTTTAGGTTTGAGTCACGTTTCCACATGTAAACTTAGGTGGACAGGTGAGGTGCCTGTGGCTGGAACACGCAGCAGTCAGCAGCAAACTTGCAGAAGAAAACTGTGTCTCATGGTGTTGTCTCTTTAAGATCCATGGCCGTAAGTCTGTTTGCATTGATCAGTGTTTTTCAGGTTGAAGCATGGGTTGTACTACTTATAGTTGTTTGTTGCAGGCTTGGGTTTAGATTCACCTTGACGTTCCTAAGTGAACACACGTGCAAACTCCCATACAATTCGCTACGCAAACTTGCTTGGGGTTTCCACAGCTCCTTTTTTGATGGCGCTGTTCGATCCTGCAAGCCGCAAGATGTAGGTGTTTTTGTGTTGTTGAAGCCGTCTGCTCAAATCTAGAAAAGCCCAAGAGACTGTTGGCTCGAATGAGAAGAAATCGGCAGGACTACTCCGGGAATGAGGACAAGATCTTGAAGCGCGCGTACCTTGCCGGTTTCCCACATGCCAAGTACAAGCTCCGCGGTCAGCAGTACCAGGTGGACTTCTCGAGCATGTCCCAGAAGAACATGCGGACCGGAAAGTCTCGCGAGATCCGCGCACCCTACAAGTGGAAGCAGCCAGCAAAGCCCATTGTCGAGCCAGGGCCCACCTTTTGCATCAAGGTGCCGGCTGGTGCCCCCGGCACGACTATCCATGTGCCCCACCCGCAGCAGAAGGGCCAGTTCATCGCCGTGAACGTGCCGGCAACAGCCAAGGTGGGCGCAGCCATGCTGGTGCCCATCCCCAAGGATGCGGACCTGCCCAAGCCTGTGGCGGACCCAACGCCCTCAGCACCACCAGCCGACCCAGCAGCACCTGCCCCTACCACAGAGGAGAAGAAGAGCGGCGGATGGAGCACTGGGGCCAAGGTGGCTGCCGGCACTGCTGGTGTCGTTGCCGTAGGCGGTTTGGCTGTGGCTGGCGCCGTTCTGGGCGAGCACATCATGGAGGAGGGCTGGGATGCCACTATGGCAGAGCTTGGTGATGTCGCCGCAGACGCGGGAGATGCCATCGCAGGTGCTGCCGAGGATGTTGGCGAGGCCGTCGCGGGCGCCGCTGAGGACACACACAGGGGTTCAGGGAAGATGGTGTAGCGGCTTTTGTGCAATTTGACACGTGGTACTAGGGCGCAGCCGTCCCTCTTGCAGGATGCAGGAGAGTGGATCGCCGGGGCCGCCGAGGACGTGGGCGACTTCGTCATGGACCTGTTCTAAGGCGCGTCTTGTTCCATCAGCATGAGGTTCCAGGGCTCACAGGTTTCGGCATTGCATTCTGTTGTAAAGATTGGGAAGAAAGCTGGGGACATACAGTCCCCCTTAAGTAGATAGAATTTGGTGTACATGGGGATCTTATTATAATATACCCAAAGCCATTTTCTATCTACCGAAGGGGGAAGCTTCAATGCATTCAGTGCTGGGGAATTGTGCCTGTGCTGAAGTTTAAACCTTGGTTCGCTTTTGCTGTATAATGGGACAAATGGAGACTGTTATATTATGAGGGTTATATAGAGATTAGATATAGGAGACAATGGAAAGAACGTGGAAACTCCTACAAGACTACTCCCCCAAAACCTGTACTACAATGAGAAAACTCAAGTAAGCAATTCGATGTTTCTGGTTCTATCGGCCTAAACCCTAAATCCATAAATCCCCCATATAACCCTAAACCCTAAATCCATAGATCCCCCACATATAACCCCAAACCGTGGACCGCATGGCCTTTCCGGAGAATTATCAGCCGTCAGCTCAGAGGGTCATCCCCCTTCAGGAGCCGGCTGTGGGGTTGAGGGGATAGGGTTAAGGGCTTGGGGTTTGGGGTTTAGGGTTTAAGGGTCTAGAGTGTAGGGGTTTGGGGTTTAGGGTTTAGGGGTTTAGGGTGTAGGGGGTTGGGGTTTAGGGAGTTAAGGGTAGAGGGGCTTTAGGGAGTAGGGTAGTTTTCTGATTGAACGTTGCTTGTCTTATGCTGATGGTTCTTATTCTGAGTAGTGTTACCATTCCTACTCCCACTGTCCTTCAATTCCACTGTCATTGTTTGTTTGGATATTATGGCCGTTGTTGACGTTCAGTACGAGGAAGAATTATGGTAGTTCCTCGACAATACCCTCTCTAGAATGAATCTTGATAGGGACACGCATCATGTCCTTGAATTCCTATATCGAACTGGGGCCGGGAGAACCCTAAACCCTAAGCCTAAATTGAAACATCCTACTTGGAGGGTCAGGGGGACTTGGGAAGTAGGTCAATAACTGCGATAACCCACATAGTGACTCCATTCATCCCCTTTATCAACCCACTTACTAAGTCCCCCTGACCCGCCGAAACCCTAAGCCCTAAATACTATAGTTGTTTCCATTTTCTTTTCCATTATAGATCTACTTACTAAGTCCCCCTGACCCTAAACCCCAGACCCTAAACCCTAGACCCTGGACCCTAAACCCGAAACCCTAAACCCTAGACCCTAAACCCTAAACCTTAGACCCTAAACCCTAAACCCCAGGGTGTGGGGCCCTCCAAGTACGCACTTGCCAGGCGACATTGCCTGAGCCAGCTTTGAGAGTGCCGGCAATTGTCGGGGATGGCAGATGAGCGGCAGGAGGTTTAGGATTAAGGGGTTTAAGGGTTTAGGGGGGTTCAAGGTGTAAGGTGTAGGGTCTGGGGGGTTTAGGGTTTAGGGGTTTAGGATTTAGGATTTGGGGTAGCATGTAGCATGTACAGTAGGTATTTGCCTAAAGCCTATCCCTCAACAGTCATTCCAAAGACTTGAATGCATGAGGTTTGACTAGGGGTTTAGGTTAATAGTCCCCGTTAATATTTGGGTATATTATAAAAAGCCCCCATATACCCCATGTTCTACCTGCTCAAGGGGGACTACAATGTTTCGGGCTTAGGGATGATCCGTGCAAAGCGGGACCTCTGGAGTTGGAAATGGAGGCGCATGTGCATCTTACCCGGAAGAAGCTGAGGTTTCACGTGATGTCCACCTTCTTTGCCGTGTTGCTTCCAAATGGAGGTAGCAAACATCCGGTATGACCCTGAGGACCTTATAAACCCTGGGTAGAGTGTAGTAAGGTCGTGCAGGATCTTTAATACAAACACAGACACCTTACATTATCAGAAAGGACCCTCAGCCCTGAACCTTAAACCATAAGGGCCTCCAAAAATGATCCCTATATAATCCCCATAATGTGGTAGTTTGCATTTTCATTTATCCCAATATATGACCCCATTAAACCCTTTAAAAGGTACCCAGCAACCCTAAACCCTAAACCCAAAATAATGAACCCCAAACAAAATCAGAGCGTGCTCCTCCGCCGACCTGCAGTTGCTGTTCGCTCAATTCGACCTGACCATGACCGGGCACGCTTTAACTTTAGGGTTTAGAGGGTTTAGGGTTTAGGGCTTAAGGTTTAGGGTTTAGGGTTTAGGCTTGAAGATCTAAGAGTGAGCATTTAAGAGTGAGCATTTAAGGGCTGAGGGCTTGAAGGATGTGATGTATAGTAAGTAACATGAGTTCCGTAGAAGGTTGCTTACTTTAAACTCCTGAACAGCCACCCCAGAATCATTCGAAGGATGTAGACTCAACCCGCAAGTCAGGGACAAAATCTATAACAACATTACCTCACACCCTTCAACCCTTAAAGCCGAAACCTAAGCCCTGAAAACCCTACACCTAACCCCTCCAACGACCCTCAACTAGAAACCACTAAAAACCTTAAAACCCTAAGCACTATAATCCCAATCCTTCAGGGTTTAGGTGGAATTTAGGGTTTAGGGCGTTTAGGATTCTTAGGATTGAGAGTTTAGGGTCCAGGTTTAGGGCTCGGGGCTTAGGGTTTAGGCGCAGCAGATGCACTCAATCATTATGTGCATGAGGGCAAGGTATATATGTAAAAAGTCAGTTGAAGTAGAATGAGCTCCATGTCACATTGGTTGCAGTATAGTGCAGTTTGATATGGTACATCATTGAGTGTTTTAAGAGAGTTTGGTCTATCAAGCTTTATTGAGCCATAGAATGCTTTCATATACCGTTTTTTTTTGAAGAATTTGACGTGCATTAGAATATCTACAAACATGCGTGTATTCTGTACATTTGCTTACACGCACATATGGAGTTTCCCAAAAACAGGGGTCCTTTTTTGGTGGCTCCAAAGAGTAAGGATTGTAGTATATAAATTAGGGGTAGTTTTTGGGGGGGGGTCCACATAAAAACGACTTGGGTGTCTATATTGGGGCCCCCTGTATTGGGAAATTACCACATACATATAACACTGATGGCAGCCCGTCGTGGGACCCTTTTGCGCAGACTGTGCCCATCGGTTTAGGGGAGCCTCGGGGGTGTATCTCTACGAGACTCCTGACACGTCTCTTTCTCCTGCTGCTGAAGTCTTGAATGAGAGCTTCTCGAAATACGGGTCCAGTTAGGGACTCCAGGGATAGAAAGGGCGTATGTGGAGTTTTTCAGGGTTGCCATTACGAATCTTATAGGGACAATCCTCAGAAACTCCCAAACGAGGTAGGAGTTTCAGTACGGGCTCGGCAAGGGTACATAGGAAGCCTGTTGTCTGCTTACAAGGGGGTTTGTTTCTGCAGCCGTCCTCATAGCTCTGATCTTTCAAAGCTGCTGGTTGTTTATTTCTTGGGTACTGCCCCCCCCTCACTAACAGTTGGATAATAAATATAATATGGTTATATATAGCCCTTCATAGGACCCCGAATATAGACTGTTACTGGGTGGGGGCAGTACCCCATTTATTTCTGTGTTCACGGCAAGGGTCCTATGATTTTGGGGTTAAGGCTGTAGACCTGAAGCGCCTCACCTTGCATCGCGAGGTTTCTGCTTTCCAGGGCCTTTAGGGGACTTGTCGGATGGATTCCTGCAATGCGTGTAGGACCGGTTCCTGATTCGTAACGTGTTCTCATCAAAAACGGAAGTTAACTACACTCCTTGCCAGAATGCCCGGTCAGAAGAAGCCCATATTCTGGATACGCTAGGGATTGAAGTAGTCGCTTGTGAGGCAGAGTCTTCAGTGGTGCAGGAAACGATGCCGTCCAGCAAGCTGGACAGTGCGCTGGAGGGTAGCAAGAGCTGACCTCTGAACCTTGCGAATGCACAGCGGCAAGAAATGTGGTAGTTTCCACACACAGGGGACCCCAAAATAGACCCAATAAGATTATAATTATGTCCTTGTTTTTGTGGCCCTCAAAACGGCACCCCTAACTTTAGGAACCCCCCTTATGGAGTTAAAAGAAATGCTGCGCCATCCTGGCTGATGTAGACTAGGGGCGTTACGCCTGAAGAGTCCTTGTACAGAAAGATTTCAGTTTATCCTCAAAGATCCCTAAACCCTAAATCCCTAAACCTTTATCCCCTGATCCCATTCGAACTATGTAGGACTCTTCGTGAACTCTGAAAAGAGCCAAGCAAAAAACCTGGGTTTAGGGTTTAGGGGTTAGGGTTTAGGATAATTTCTAATTCTTGGTTACCATAATCCCAATAACAACCAACAATTATGATTTTTAGTTGGGTTCTGAGGCCAGTTAATGTCTCACCTCATCCCTGCCCCCTCAAAACTGGCTGGAAGGGGGTTGGGCTTTAAGGGACCGCCCCTAATCCCTAAACCAAAGGAACCCGCAGTCTTTAGAATGCCAGCCCTAACCTTTGAACCCTAAACCTAACCAGGATGGGCTATTAGACCTTAAAGAGCGGTTCACCTACCCTTGTTAAGGTACAACCCTAGTCCCTAAACCCCAAACCCCTAAAGCATAAACCCGAACCCCCAAACCCTCCATGCTAGACCTAAACCCTAAACCCTTAGAGCGTGGTCACGGTCCTAAGGCTCCACCGGCTGCTTGCGGTCGGAATCGAGCCGCTCGGCGTTGCCTTGGAGTCTAAGGCTTGTCGATCTTTTGAAGGGTTCGTTTAGGGTTTAGGGTTGCTGGGCCACATGTTCTGTCCTCCCAAAAAGCCCTCCTACCACTGGATGACTAACCCCAAATATAGTTTCAGGATATTATGGGGGCAAGACGATGGATTCGGAAGGTATCGATGTTTTACCATGTTTTGTGGGGGGTGGAGAGGTTCATTATCAGACCCTAAACCCCCTAAACCCTAAACCTTAAACCGTAAACAGTAAACCCCAAGTCCAAAACCTTAAACCCTAAACCCTGAACCTTCATAATTGGGAGAGGGGACTCATGACCTAACCTGGTCTTAACCTTAACCGTGGTTTGCATGAGAACTACTTGGCTTAGGCCCCGAGCCAGTAATGGGGTTAAGAGTTTAGGGTTTAGGGGTTTAGGATTTAGGTCCTAAGGTAGGGAAAAATTTAGGTAGTTTCCCTAATTAGGGGCCTCCACTTTAAACCCGGAAATACGATAATCCTTACCAGGTACCCTATTTTGGGGAAACCATCCGCATAGGGGCCATAACATTACGACCACTACCCCCAGGTTATCAACAGCAGTGGGACGGGACCTAAGCTAAAGAACTACCTCCAAACAGCCTTGGTTGGTGATTGGGGTTTAGGATTTAGGGTTTAGGGCTTAACCAGGTAAACTTCTAAACCCGAAGCCCTAAAAGCCTAAACCCAGTAAAGTTCAGGTTTTTTGATGTTATCAGTCGCTGTGTTAGTGCTTATTGGCGTGATCCTATTGCTTGGACTCTATTTCGAGGCCCCTCTTCGGTTTGAGGGTTTAGATTTTAGGTAGGGTTCCAGTGGTACTCGGGATGATGAGGGCCAGTGTTCTTGTGTAAGTTACTTGCTATGGTTCCTCTATAAGGGCCTCCAAAATCACTTTTAATTTTTCGTTACCATAATCCCAAGAACAACCAAAAAATCCAAATTTTTGTGGTGTCCTGAGGCCAATTTAGTCCTCCGGCCACTACGACGACTGCCGATTCAACTATTTGGGCCGGTCGTTCAGTCCAACAGGTTGCCCGAATTATGGTCCCCTTCCACTATGGGCTATTAGACCCTAAGGGTACCTTAATCAACCCTTAATAGGGTCCTAATCGGGAATTTTAGGGTCTAATAGCCCATACTGGAAATACTGGAAATTATGGTCCCCTTTTCAGGTACCTTAAGGCTTACTGGGACGGTCAGGGGGACTTAGTAAGTAGGTTAATAACCCCTAGAACCCATATAGTAATCGTAAACATGCCTATTATTGCTCCACTAAGCTCCCCTGACCCTCCAAGTAGCAGCTTAATGCGCAGGTTTTCGGAGGTCTTCGGCTTCTCGGTCTGAGCCAGTAGCGCTCAGTTCTGATCGGCCTTCGGGCCTCGTATCCGGGCGTGGACCTCAGCAAGCCTGCAGCAAAAAGGGTCCAGCAGGGTGTTGGGTTTTGAGGGTGTTGGGTTGAGGGGGGACTTCTTACTTACCTACGAATTCTGCAGGCGCAGATATGATGTGTTTCGTAGATCTTCTACTGAATGCTGGATGTGTACTTGGGCACTGATCAGGCACCCCAAGGGTCCCAAGAATCTATATAGTAGAAAATAGGGTTTCCTAATATCAGTCAGGAATTAGTAAAATTATTTTGGTAAGCCTAGCCCAAACATACAGGCTTAGGATCCTTTGTGTTCCGACTTAAATGTTATTGAAAGGACTCTCGTGTACAAGTAAAATTCAGAAGAAAGAATTCACTTCCGGGTGCCCATGTAGACATCCTGCAGCCCTAGACTTTAAAGGGGACCTGCGTCATTAACTTCTATCATAGCAACAGATCCCCAGTAAAATTAGAACACAATCCCAAGGGATCCTAAGTGTTTATTAAAGAAATACGGATCTACAGGGATTAGCACGGAGAGACCGTGAACCAGCATGGAGCGACTGTGTCGTTTAGGATCCTTTGGGACTGACCATGGTTGCATTGTATTTGACTGCTTGGTTGCGCATTCACCTGAAGTCGACATGATCGAAAAATGCAGGATGGAGCGCTCAAGCTGGGATCGCAGCTGATTTCTTGTGGATTGACACATGCACAATTGACAGCAAGCTGGACTAGCAAGTCGGTATTGCCAATCATTTTGTTCCTAAGTCGCTATTGCTTGTACGTAGCATGGAGATTCCGAGGTAGCTTGGAGTTCTGGGATGGGCTCTGGGGGCCCTGGGGAGGGTGTAGGGCTTAACACCCAAGGACGCGCCAGTTGGTCCCTCAGCAGAGTTTTAACGCCCAATAACTGCGAATAATCCTCTATAGCTGGACCACTATGGACTATTAGACCCTAAAATTCCCTATTAGGACCCATCAAGGGCAGATTAAGGTACCCTTACCACTATGGGCTTTATTTAAACCCTAAAATTCCCTATTCAGACCCTATTAACGGGAGATTAAGGTACGCTTAAGGTCAAAAAGCACATAGCTAGACCCCCTTCTCAGTGGTCCCCAGATCTAGAGCCCTCCCAGAGCCCCTTAGAGTTTAGGGTTTAGGGTCTAGGGTCTAGGGTTTAGGGTTTAGGGTTCAGGCTTTAGGGTTTAGGGTTCAGGCTTTAGGGTTTAGGGTGAATAACGCCCAACAAGGTGCCAATTGCAGATTTTTTAACGCCTTATGACGGTCAATAACGCCTCCTCCTTTTCAGCCAAACCCTAAGCCTAAAGCCTGAACCCTGCCACTATGGGCTATTAGATCTTAAGGGTACCTTCATCTACCCTTAATAGGGTCCTAATAGGGAATTTTAGGGTCTAATAGCCCATACTGGTAGGTGGCAAGCCCTAAACCTTAAACCCTCAACCCTAAAACGTAAACCCTATTATACAATTTTCCATTTTCTTTTCCATTACCCATAAATGACCCCATATGGGCTATAGTCTGAACTCCTTAAAGGAGGGTTTATAGGGGATTCTACAGGGAAGTACTATGGGGGTTATTAAGGGGGATACTAGGGGTTTAGACAATAGCTCATATAACCCCTACATTACTCCTATATATACCCTACAGATTACCGGGAAGATTCTGTGCCCCCCTCCCAGCTGACATGGAATACCCCAGACGGCTTCATACAGACAACTGGCGGACTTCTATGAATTCCGCGTTAGCCCAGGATGGGCTAGTAGACCTTTAAGGGCCCTCAACCTACCTTATTAAGGTTAAATTGGGGATTTGAGGGTCTAATAGCCCATACTGGCCAACGTAGAGGGTCCAGCAGCCTTAATTAGGCCCGGGTAGTTTCCATTTTCTTTTCCATGATCCCAATATAACCCTTATATAACCCCAATATGCTGTAGTAGTTTCCATTTTCTTTTCCATTATCCCTATTAACCCCCATATGGGTTTAAGGTTTAGGGTTCAGGGTGTGCTTAAGGCCCCAAATCCAATAATTAGAATGTCTTTTGGTACATTCACTGAGCCCCGATAGAGCCCTGGCATTTGGGTACTTGGAACCTCGGGGTACAGTTTTGAGGAGGAGGATACCCAGAAAATCCTAAACCCACAGAACTTGCGCATTCCCGACAGCAAAACGATCTAGAGAAAAACCCCATCCTTTGTCCGTAAGCCAGGCCCATAGACCCAGATCAGCTGTCGTTGAAACTCTTTAAGGGGGGGTTTTGGGGGTGGGGGTTTAGGATTTAGGGTTTAGGGTTTCGGGTCTACACTCCTTAAAGAGGGGTTTTACAGGAGATCTTATACGGGGCTGCCTATAGGGGTTATTACGGGGGATACTAGGAGTTAGACTATAGCACATATATCACTTATGTTTCATGTGACACAACTCGCATTTTGGTCTGTTTTTGGGCCACTTTGGGGTTGAGGGTTAGATTTTTGCAAGACATTCATTGTCTGATCATGTGGGCTCGGCAGCATTAGCGGCATTCCCTTCATCCCCACCCCTGCGCGCAGAGACCTCAGGACCAGTTTTTGGAGTTAAGGGTTTAGGGCAGGTTAGGATTTTATGACCACAATAGGGATATAAACCCAAGAAATCAAAGAGCACTTACCCTCCTAGGGCTCCTTTTGGAGTGCTCTTTGATTCTGTTTACCCTAGGTTAAATCCTAACCGGGCTTAGGGTTCGGGATGGCTAAAGGGCCCCCAGCGAACAAAGGCCTGCAAGCGAGGTCATCAGACGGCTACACCGAGCTATACTTTCCTAAGTGTTGTTGGGTGGTGGGGGGCACTACAACTATGGGCTATTAGACCTTAAGGGTACCTTCATCTACCCTTAATATGGTCCTAACAGGGAATTCTAGGGTCTAATAGCCCGTAGTGGTTGGGGCGTGGGTTTGGTGTTCAGGGATGTGGGTCCAGGGGTTATGGTTTTGCGGGTTTTGTAGAAGTTTGGGTTTAGGGTTTAGCCTGCCTAGAGGCGGCCTGCTGCGTCCATACCCAGACCCCGGGAGGATCGCAAAAATGATCCCCTATGGAGACCCATAATTGCTTGTATATGACCTGGAGTTTAAACTCCTGAAAGGCTGGTTATATAGGGCTTATCGAGGGGGATACTGGGTGTTAAGACTACTTATAGCTCTTATAGCCCGTAGATTTTCCCATGTTGTGCTAGGAGATGTATTTGCTACAGTTTGGGGGGGCCTGCATATGCGATTTAAGTTTCAATTCAAGGTTAGTACGGGCTCACACGTCCTGACACCAAAGCCGCATATCCATTGCACATCTAAAGCTCGGCAGGAAGGACCTACCATAAGCAGGCAGAACCCTACCATAATCCATCCTAGTTATCGAATTTCAAACGCTAGTTCCAAATCACGAAATCCGAAATGATATTTGCTATTTCCTATAGACGACACTAATTAGTGATCACTAGTGTTTCCTGATATGCCGTAGTTTGTGAACCCCCAAACCCTTGAAAAACACAAGTCTCAGGCACCCCAACCCTAAACCCTAAACCCCAAGCCCTAGACCCATTCCTAAACCCTAAACCCGCTTCAGGCTCCCTAAAACCTCAAAACCATTCAACCCTAAATCGGCTTTGGCAGCCCCAATCCCCCATCAACGCGGCTAGGGTTAAGGCACAGGGTTTAGGGTTTAGGGTTTAAGGTTTAGTTTGGCGTTTAGGGTTTGGGGTTTAGGGTTTAGGGTTTAAGGTTGAGGGTTTAGATGCTAGCTCAGGGGCCACAGAAGGTGGAATGAAGGTAGTTAGGTTAAAGGGTCCTTAGTATAGACTTTATTATACTGGGGCTTAGGGTTTAGGGTTTAGGGTCCTATTAGTATAGACTCTACGATATTGGGGCTTATTTCCTGTACCCAGCCTTCCTTCATCCCTCCTTTTGAGCCCTTGGATAGCGATATATAACTCCAATATAACCCCTATAATCTCTTTATGAACTGCTATAGTTAGAATCCCTGTAGTTTCCATTTTCTTTTCCATTATCCCTATATTGCCCCTATATCCCTAAACCCTGAACCCCGAACCCTAAACCCTAGACCCTAAACCCTATATTACCCCTATATATCCCTCAGGGTGATCCTTTGAACCAGGAATGCCCCGAACTCTAAGATCGTCAACTCTGAGAACTAACCTAGGGTTTAGGATTTAGGATTTTAGGGTTTAGGGTTTAAGATTCTTAGGGTTTAGGGTTTAGGATTTTTGTTGTAGGGTTTAGGGTTTAGGACGTAGGGTTCAGGGTTTTGGGCTTAATCCCCCGAACCCCAAAAAACCTTTCAACAAAGCCAGCGAAGCGAAGCAAACAACTCCAGCCATGACGAGGCTTTATCGTATAGTCTCATAGCTCAAGAACAACAACAACAACAACAACAACAAGAAGAACAAGAACAAGAACAAGAACAACAACAAGAACAACAACAACAACAACAGCAACAACAACAACAACAAGAACAACAAGAACAAGAACAAGAACAAGAACAAGAACAACAAGAACAAGAGCAAGAACAAGAACAAGAACAAGAACAAGAACAACAACAACAACAACAACTACTACTACTACTACTACCACCACCGGCAAATGTAGGGCCGAAATCCTAACCTTTAGCACCCTCAACCCCGAACCCCCTACACCCCCAATAAATCAACCCTGACCTTCAGACCCCTAAAGCTAAATCTTAAGTCGTAAACCCTTGAATCGCACCCTGTAAACCGCTTCCGGGGGTGTTGAGTTCGCCCTTTTCCTTCTTTGGCCTGAATTCTTTGTAGAAGTAAGCTGTATTCAGACAGGGTGACCTTTTTTTGTCCTAAATCCTAGATATCTAAATCCTGGGAAAGATGTCTCACTTCCCTAAATCCTAAACCCTTAAAACCCTTAGGTCGAAACCCCTAAATCTTAAATCTTATACCCCAAAACCACATCCCCAAAACCCTAAACCCTAAACGGAAGGATGTCTCACTTCCAAGTGAAACTTGGCCACCACTGGCAAGACTATGGGCCGCGCGGACAGGTTTAGGGTTTAGGATTCTGGGTTCAGGGTATAGGGATTTCGGATTTTAGGGTATTTATGCTTTAGGGATTTAGGGTCAAGGGTGTTAAGGGATATGGGTTGAGGGATTTAGGGTTTAGCGGGCTGGTTTTTCAATTTTCTGAATTGCCTACTTACAGTGAGGGAGTTAAGGGTTGAAGTTGTATTCAGGGTTGAGGAGTAAGAGGTTCACAGGTTAGGCACCCTAAGCCTAAACCCTGGGGCATTCTGTTTGGAGTTAAGTTTCCGCAGTGCTGGCTTAGAACTTAAGGTTCAAGACACATGTAAGCTGAGTGCGGTTCTTTTTGGGGGTTCAGGGCTTGCTAAGCCCTACACCCTAAACCCGTTTAGGGTTTCAGAGTTTTGGCCTCAAGGCTTACCAAATATCGTGGAGTTGGAGGTTCATGTTTGGGGCGCAAGTTTTGGGATTAATTTGTTCATAGAACGGAGGAGAATCGGCTGGAAAGAACATGCTAGGTATGAAAGAAAGCAATTTTCATCCAGGATCCAGATAATGTCATACAGTCTCTGGTATTCACCATGGTAGACGACACTTGTGCTTCGTGATGTGCCTAGCCAGGTGCACGAGAGATTTTCTGCGATGTTCAGGGAAGGTTGCAGATGCTTTGCATCTGCACCCCAAACCCTAAACTCTAGCCCTAAACCCTAAACCCTAAACCGTAAACCCTAAACCCTAAATATTTTAAGGTTTGAGGTGCATCGCGCTTCAGGATGGGCAGGTCTGCCGGTGCAATCGATGTCAGGCCTAGTTATGGGGTCTGGGAAGGGGGATATGAGTGGGAGATCTCCTGCCATTCGCACTATGGGCTATTAGACCTTAAGGGTACCTTCATCTACCCTTAATAGGGTCCTAATAGGGAATTCTAGGGTCTAATAGCCCGTAGTGGTCCGTGTAACGCTGGGAAAAAGGTGTGGGGCAGTTTAGTCGTATCCCGACCGGAAATATTGACGAAGCGCGTGCGGTGTAAGGTTTGTAGCCCAGCCCGCCCAAAACCCCAAACCCCAAAAGCCCGGACAGGCAACTAGGTCAGACTTCGGAGAATGAATACCTCTTGAAATTCACAACTGCTTCACACATGGAGGAAAGAAGACAGTAGGGAGTTGAAGACCCTCAAGCCTCAAGCCTAAGCCCTAAAAACAGGACAAAGATCACAAGAGGTTCTGAGGGTTTAGTGTTTAGGATTTAGGGGGTCTAGGGTTCAGGGTCTGGATTCCAAACTCTAACTCAGCCTCGAAAGTTAGGGATAATGGTTGCCACACAGGGTATGGCTCTATGTACATCTTCGGGGTCTAAGAGGAAAGCCTACGCGCAGGGGATAGGAAGACTTAGTGAGCATTCTTATACCCCCCAAACACCCACATACTAACCCAGTTTATCCCCATTATTAGCCTACTTACCAAGTCCCCCTGACCCTCCAAGTAAGCCCAGGGGAAAGGAAGACAAGAAGTTGAAGACCGCGTATATGTCAGGGCAGCGGACTGCACGGTTCAACATGCACCTAGACTTGAACGGAGCTTTTACCCCAAACCCTCAATCCTAAACCTTAAACCCTAAACCCTTTCAAGGGGGTTCGGACTGTAAGGCTTTGTGGGTTGTAGGGTTTAAGTGTTTTATTGTTTGAGGCTTTTGGTGGTTTTGTTGTTTTTTAAGTTTCGAGCTTTAGGTTTCAGGCTCTGGGGTTTCCGAGTTTTTCTGGCTTGAGCGCTTGAGGTACCCTAAGGGTCCAAGGACCCAAATAATTGGGTTTTAGGGCCCAAATACTGTAATATTAATGGTATTTGGCCCCTACAACCCAATTATTTGGGTCCTTGGATCCGTAGGGGTA
>CAJNIZ010047519.1:16104-35946 GCA_905231905.1 Symbiodinium pilosum | reverse complement strand
GGGCCCGTACTTAGGACCCAGGAAACGAGTAGGATTCCAGGCTAGGGGATGTTTGTGCAAACCGTAGACACGAATAAACTACCCTAAACTCAAATCTCAAACAATAGAAACGCGGTAAGCACCTCTGAATCCTCCAAAGCTCTAGCTCTGTTTCATTTAGGGTCCAGGCGGTACCTGGTCCCCAAAAAACCATGCTCGCTTTTGAGGTGCAGGAATAGCCCAGGGTCCGGCTTTACAGTTGTTGCTTTTCAGCGCTAAGTGTTTCAAGGGTTTGCGATCTCTATTCTTAGCTAGGGAAGTGTATTTGGCCTGATGCGGGCTAGGCTTGACCTTTTGCTCTTCAGTATGTGGCTGAGTCAGCAAGAGTCAAGAAATCCTGGTTTTAGAATTCTGCGTGGCTACTCTCGACATCCCCCAGCAATACGTGTATACCCAATGGCTACAGTTGCTTAGATGGACGTGGCTTTTCCTTGATCATGCGCAGGTACCGCGCAGAAGCTCCCGCAGTAGACGTACTCGTAACGAAAGGCAACCCTGAAGAGAGAGAGAGAGAGAGAGACCAATAAAATCAGGAAATATGGGGATCTATAGAGCCAAAAACAAGGGACATTATTGAAAAGACTACTACTCCTATTATTACTACTATTCATATTCTTATTAGTAGTCGTAGTAATTAGTACGCGGTCCCGCATGGAAGCTAGGTAGACTCGGATCTTAGCGTAGGCAACATCCCGCTACAACCCCTGCTTGCTTAGTAAACCTTGTCTGCCATGCAGTCACCACAAAATCTGGTCTCAAGATTGCTCATGTGGAATCTCCGTACATGAAGCCCCGCTCGTACTCCAGTACTCCCTGACCCTGCCCAAGCTTCAAACCGAAACCATCGAAACCAAAAAATCCTACTGTAAAATAGCAGGGAGGTACCGCTACACAGGACCATATGAGACGATGGGACCTACTCCTCTGCTTTTCCTAAGCCCTACAGCCCAAACCCTAAACCCTAGACCCTAAACCCTAAACAAAACCGCGAGCCGTCTCAAGCTGAGCGCCCCCACGGCGATGATGCGATTTCGGCGCTTGATGCCCCCGCCGCACGTACAGGTGCAGGCGCTCCACTCTTCCCACCTGTGGTTTGGCTTTAGGGTTTTAGGGCTTTAGGCGTTTTAGGCGTTTTAGGGTTTTAGGTTTTGGGGGTTTTAGGCGTTTTAGGGTTTAAAGGTTTTAGGGTTTAGGGTTTAGAGATCATGGACTTGCGGTTTCCAGCTTGGCGGCTCCGGGACCCAGGTGCTCGGCGTTGGGACGAAGTGTCTAAGGGTTTGGGGTTCATGGCTCACTGGATTGGCCCCTAAAACCCTTTGGAAAATATTTAGGGTTTAGGGTTTAGGGGTTCCTTATTAAAGCCATTAGGGAAAATATTAAAGATCCCAGGGCCTACCCAGCTTAGAGTTTCGGGTCTAGGGCTTAGAACGGAGGATCCCTAGTCAAGAGAAACAATCGAATATGGGGTTTAGGGTTTGTAGGGTTTGTAGGGTTTGTAGGGTTTATATGGTTTATAGGGTTGAGGGTTTAGGATTTAGGGTTCAGGGTACTCCATGTACCAACAAACCTGAAATCAGGCATGCGATGAAGGAGAAGGGCAGTTCCAACAACCGCAGCCCACATGATAGAAATCTTGATTTTCAGAATGGAGACAACGCTAGCAGGACCCTGAGCCCTTAACCTAAACCCTCAGCCCCAAGCCCTAAACCCTAAATCCTGAAACATTTGGGGGGTTCAGAGCATGGCTCAGAGGTGAACGGGGGCTGTTGTGGTTTACGCGGTAGGTGAGGCGCCTAAACATGTTGAGCAATTGTGCATTTGTGTTTAGTGTCAAGGGTTTTGGGCTTATAGTGGCAGTCATGGAAAAACTCAGAATCTCACAGAGATATGGAACACGCATCTCAGAAGACTGCCAAAATCCTTGCGAGGTAGGCCAGTTAACCAAAGCCAATAGCCCAGCGAACACACTACTACCAGGGCCAGAAGGAACAGCCTCGAAATCCTTCAGCAGTAGGCTATGTGTAATATGCGCTAAGCTCCCAGACAAAACAACCCCACAAATCATGACCCAGCTACTGGTCAACAGTAGCATCCTTTCGCATACACCCTCCCCAACTTACCATGCTTGCTATGTTTTGTTGGGAATCCCCGGAGCCTCCACCCGTCCTAACCCTAAACCCTAATCAACCCTAATTAGGGTTCAGGGTTTGGGGTTTAGGGTCTATAGGGTATAGGGTTTCGGGATTAGATTTTAGGTCTTCTAATCCCTCAACACTCCCTGACCCCTGAGCCGCAGTCAAACATCTCAGAGCCCAGCGTGCCCCAAACACAGTCGATTCCTTCGCACTGGCGCTTCTCGCAGGCTTTTACCTGAGAAAGAAGCTTGCGTTCAGGGCCTGGGGTTTGGGGCGTAGCTTTAAGGTTCAGGGTTTGGGGTTGTATCATTGTTGAGGGAAGAGTTGCTGAAGGATTTTTGCGTGGTTTGGAAAGCCACTCTCAGAGGATTGGGAGGTTTCAGGGTATGAAGACTCGACTACCAACTTTGTCAGTGCTGGAACTAAGTATGCACATGCGCATGTTTATCTATACTCACAAATATGTCTATCTAGCCATCTATCATCTATATACATATATATGGCATCACTAAACCCAGGAGCTACCTCCTCGTCTAGGGACACTACTGCCCGTGACGAGGTGACCCTTCTTGTGAGTACCACTGGGGTAGTCAATCTTGCGCTAGGCGTCCATGTTGTAGAAGTACTACATATCACGGAGCGAAGAGCTTCTGTAGAAATACCGAGCCTTTCAATCAAGTCTGGTACATACAGTCCCCCTCAAGTAGATAGAAAATTTGATATATGGGGATCTTGTTATAAGAAACCCAAAGGCATATTCTATCTACTTAGGGGGGACTCTACAACGTAGAACCTTTGATGGTGCCTTGCTTTTGATCCCAAGGTCTGTTCCATATCGAGCTTCCGCTGGGGTGGTTTCATCCTGGCCCCAGTGGACAGATTTATACAGCTACCCAAACGATAAGGGTTTAGGGCTTAGGATTTATCGGGTTTAGGGTTTAGGGTTTATAGGGTTTAGGGTTTATAGGGTTTAGGGTTTATAGGGTTTAGGGTTTATAGGGTTTAGGGTTTAGTGCAGTTTAGGGGAAGCCTACCTCCTATTGTGATGTTTATTTGTTCGACAGTCAGTGCGTGAGTTCAACCCCTTGGACTTCTGATGAGTAGACATCTACCAATCCTTCACCGCGAGCCCTAAGCCCTGAAGGTTAGGGTTTAGGGTTTAGGGTTTGGGCAAAGAAAACCCAAGAAGAATTCCCACCAAGGAGAGAAATTGGAAAGGGTAACCCCACAACCTCATCCCTATGCACTGCGTCCACGATGCCTACACCCCAAGCTCTGACAAACCCTTATTCCTCAGCCAGAGCCAGCCTCCTCTAAGGCGGTGTTGCAGCCAAGCGTATCACCAATCTCCAAGATCTGGCATTTTTGTGAAGATTTTGGATTGAGGTCCTTGGAGTGTTTACCGAAATGAAAGATTTTGGACTTGGGGCCTCAAATGCTTTTCCTTAGGGTCTGAATACTCAGCGTAGCCTTCGGGGTACCATCTGCCAAAGGTACAGAGGGCACATTCCGGGTTGCTACCTGGTGCTGAAAAATGCTCGGGCTTGCTTAGAGGTCTTAATCTCGCCACGACATCATTGACAAGCTAATGCTCTTTAACTGAATACACCTAAACTGTACACTGTGAACACTGTGACACTGAATCCTCAAGCCCAATCCCTGAACGCAAAACCCTGATGAACCCTGAACCCTACAAATCGCGAACCCTTAACCGTCAAATTGTCAAACCTGAAAATCTGAAACGAAACCGTGAATCCTAGCCTCTAATCCGTGATGCCCCAGACCTGGGAGGATCTAGATGGTAGAACCCCCCATTATGGTACCTCATGCTACTATTGGGTAGTTTCTAGGAACCCTTAAGGGGGATTTTACTTTCCAGATCTGCCTAGGTGTCTGGGAGGAAAGCCCAAGGGCTCAAGGCTGGTGTTTCGGGGTCGTGTGTAGGGAGCATAGAGTCGTATTTTTGAGGGGTTCTGTAGAGGCAAGGGCCTGCCTAGGATTTTAAGGTTTAGGTTTAGGGTTAAAGATCGTAGGGTGCAGGGAGTGGGGAGGTGAAAACAGGTAGCGCGTGATTTACACAAGAAATTAATACAGGGATGGACGTGCCCACTCACCCGAAAGCATCGAGACCCAAAATACCCCACCCCTAAACTCGAAACCCCTAAGACCTGTAAGCAAACAGCCCACGACCCTCACGCAGCACAGCGCCTTTCGCGAACGCTGTGTCGCCCCGATCCCGCACTCCTTGGGACAGCGCTCTGTGTCTTACTGTAAACTTTACACCCTAGACCCTAAACCCTAAACCGCACGGTTGCTAGTAAGGAATGGACAGTCAGATGGAAAGGAATTGGAACCTGAATGAAAGCAGGGGTTAAGGGAAGATATATACATGCATACATATATGACCATATATATATATACATGTGTATATCTATATATATATATAGATATATACATATATACATATACTGCTTGGGGATTCGTCGGAGGGAATTAAGGCGCGGATAAGAAAAGTGGAAAAGTTCTTTGGGACGTTTAGGGTTTAGGCTAAGGGTAGGAAGGAATCGCCAAGAAAATGAAACTGCTATCTTGGGGATCGTATGGGGCCAGGGGCAGCAGCTCTGCTTCAGAAAACAACCCCCTCACCAGCCGCCAACATGAGCTACAGTCTAACCTCCTAGTATCCCCCTTAATAACCCCTATAATACTCCCCTATATAATCCCCTTTAAGGAGTTTAGACTATAGCTCAAATGGCTTCTGAAAAAGAATACCCAATTTTCAAATGAAGAAATGGAGGGTGCCTTCCCCGTTGGGAGGGAAAATGCAAGTCTGCTAAGCAGCAAATGAGCTATAGTCTAAACTCCTTAAAAGGGTGTTCTATAGGGGACTATATAGAGGACTACTATAGGGCTTATTCAGGGGGATGCTAGGAGTTTAGATTGAAGCTCAAACGAAACCCCATACCTTAATGCCTGCAGTCGAATCTCTAAACCCACGACCCTAAACCCTAAACCCCTAAACCCTGATCCGTTAAATTCCAATCCCCAAACTTTCCCAAGGATCTAGAAAGTAGACGCTCCCCTTCCTCTATCTGCTTCTTTAGAATCTGCTCATGACATAACACATTCATACCTCTCCTTTGCTGTTGAGGTTGATCGAAACGAGGTAGTAACAATCTTACCCACCATAAAGATTTGCCTGTGAGGATAGTGAGTTTGTTAAATGCGTGAGTTAATTTATCGCGCGAAAGGAAGGAAATGAAGCGAACGTAGTTAACTAAGTTCACTTATTGAATTTGCTCTCATAACACCTTGTTCAAGAATGAGCTCATTTAAATTCATCCTGTAGCACTTTATGATCTAGGGTTGCATGACCCAGGTGTGACAGGATTTTGTTGTTCTTTTATGCGACTGATGTCTCGTCTTCTTTTTACATATCTTGCGCCACTTCTAGTAGGCTCATTTGTAGCTTATTGCCTTGTCTTTACCCGATTCTATTCTGTAGAGTTGGTACCCTAAACCCTAAACCCTAAATTCTTTGTTACCATGCTTGGGGCTCCCACCCTAAAGCCTAGGGCTGTCTGAGACGCCAGCTGATGTGCAAGGACTCCATTGCGTCCAAGAGGACCTTGCATATGAGCTATAGTCTAAATTCCTTGAAGGGGATTGTATATAGGGCTTGGGGGATTATATAGGCTTTAGGGTTTAGCGTGTAAACTCCTGAAAGGGGGTCATGTAGGGGAGTATTGTGGGGGATATTAAGGGGATACTGGCAGTTCTAACAATGGCTCGTATGGGGTTTGGCGCTTAGGGCTTATCTCTACCTTTTTTGCTGATGGTAAGTAAGGAATGAAGGAATACAATGCAAGTACAAGTACTAGTATAAGGGAACCCTAGCGAGATCCCTTCTGAACGCTGCCCCTTGCATGTTGGAGCTGTGGAATGCAACCCCCCCCCCCCTCCCCCCGCCTTGAGCACTAGTGAGCAGTTTAGGAAGTCGTGCAGAGTCACTCCGAAGAATCTTGACTGCAAGGTCCTTTCGTAACTTTGGGTTGTGGGGAGGAGGTTGAGAGATAGAGAGTGTAGGTTTGTGTAGGGTTTCATGGGTTGAGGGTTTCGTGGCCAATGCTCCCCAAGCAAAAACGGCCCTGAGTCCTTCAGCAAATGGGCTATGTCGATGTCTATGTTAGCTTGGGCAGAATGTAAGGACTACACTCGAAGCCTGATGAAGGTAGGGGGCCTGAACTACTAGAAAAGGGCTTGGGAGTATGTTATTCTGTACTTCCTTCTGAGGTTTGGGATAGTATGTTCACGTATTCCACAAGAAGCCAGAACGTCCATGTGTTCAGAACTCTCCAACCTCATCTCACTAAGGCGAAGTAGATGCGACAAGATTTACTTCTTCGAAGACATCATCACTGCCATCACTCATCCTCGCCATCTTGTCCAAATCACCATCCAACAATCAGTTGAACCACTGCCACATCTCCTCAGACTCTAAACCTACAATGCAACACAATACCCCTACCGGAGCCAGGAGAATGGCTACCTGGGCCCATGCGAGCTATAGTCTAAGCTCCTAGCATCCCCCTTGATAATAAGCCCTATAGTACTCCCTTATAACCCCGTCTATGGAGTTTAGACTACAGCTCATGTGCAGCCTTTCAACCCAGAGCACCTACAAACTCCCAGATGACGACCCCAATCAAGGCGTCGACAGGCGGCAGCTCCCATGATTGCATTCTCGATGGCCTTGGCAAAGCTCTACGTAGTGTTGTGTTAGGTGCCGAGCAAATATTACATATACGCACCACATGCAATACAGAGCCCACAAAGCCCCAGACATCCCGCAAAAGATTCATTCATGCGTAGGTTAAGTGCTCAAAGACTCGTTCATGCTTAGGTTAAGTGCTCTTATACTCCTACTGAGTTTGTTGTTCCTTCGGGGCATCTTTGGCGCACGAAATGAGAGCTGGCAGAAAAGATGCAATCTTTTGGTGTCCCCATAGGTGCCCCTATAGGTCCTAGGCATACATAAGGATTATGAGGGGGCTATGGGGGGGTCCTTACTTGGGAGAATGACGAAAAATGTGGTCAACCTCGCACGACCCCAAGTATTACTGTTTGTGCGGACCCCGCATTTTTGGAAACCCCTACTGGGGCGGCAATACGAAGATTTAGCGCCATGAGGAAGATTTCTGCAACAGTCCTCTGAATGTGAGCGGGCAGGTGGCATTCAACACTTGCTCCTTTTGGTCGTAGGTTCTACTGCGGCACGTAATATTCGGGGTACCCAAAATGGGATCCTAATTCTGGGAACTACCCACTTCTGGGGACCCCTGTAAACAGACAACCTGCCCTTGAGGCCTTCGGCGAGGCTTCTGTGTACCACTCTGAATTCCCCTTTTCGTTGCCCTTTGCGTGGCCGCGTTTCAGGCTCCATCTTCGGGAAAATGCTGACCTTTACTCCTACACATGATAACCCCGCCACCCCCTAAACCGTTAACCCCAGACCACACCCCGAAGCCCCAAACCCTAAACCCCTAATCCCAAAACACCCAACCCCTAAACCCTTAAACCCCTAACCCTTAAACCCTAAACCCGACACCCTAAACCCCTAAACCCTTAAACCCTAAACCCTTAAACGCTAAACCCTAAACCCCTAGCCCAAACTCCTAGCCCTTAACCCTTCACCCTTCGATCAGCAGATTCCGAGGTCTCCACCACAACCCTCAGTCTCGCTGAGGATGGCTCCTTTCGCATCCGGTACGGTTTAGGGTTTAGGGCTTCCCTGAACCCCCTAAAGTATGTAAAATAATGGTCCTGTGGGCTGCTTTTAAAATTCAAGGGCGTTTCGGCCATCATTGTACCTACTTTGGGGGTTTAAGTCGGGCTTGGGTTTAGGGCTTGCATCCTAATTTCTTAACCCTACAGCTTCTTTCTCATGAAGCTCAAGGGTGTACGGCTAAGGGTTTAGGAGGAGTCAAAAAAACGCACGAGACCAGGAGCCTTGATGCGCCAAATTTCCGAGTTCTAATTGGTTCAGGGCTTAGGGGTCAGGGTTTAGGGGTAAATACACTCCATGAACCCCTTATCTGGCAGCAACTCTCCTGCAGACGAACCAAAATCACTTCAGGCTTAGCTTTAAAAGAGCTCAGCACCGTAACTCTGCATTGGCCACCCAAATGCACAACTAGCATCCCTGCAAAAACAACTATCCATTTCTGTCATATTGTTCAAACCATACACTTCCTGCAGATAATTGGTCCGTTCACCAAGGCCAATAGGATCCCATTGCTACTCGCTCCGCTCAGCTGACCGCTCGAATCAAATCCCTAAGCCCGCGGCCCCAAGACACACCCTAAACCCTAAACCCTGACCCTGAAACTCTGAACCCCAAACCCCAAACCCTAAACCTGAATGATATTCTCGCCAAGGTTGCCCCCTCTTACCTGAACCATCCAGATGACTCCCATATGGCCATAGCCTGTGACCCTAGGAAAATCACAGCAAGATACCCATGAATCAAGAAACTTACTTAACATTCGTGCCATGGCGTCCTACTCGACTCGCTTGACCGCCGAGCACACAGGCACCCTCACCGCGGATGGTCCTGTGGACTCGAATACGTGTTTGGTGATTGGAAATTGGGAGTCATGGCTCATGATTTCCCTAGACCCTAAACCCTAAACCAAAATCTGGATCTCATAACCTTGGGGTCCACTAAAATAGCATGTGCCCTCACGGGCTTTCACGGGTCTTGTGGGCTGTGTAGGTTGAGGTTGTACGCTCGGGCTGTTCTGGGGATAAAGGTCTAGGAGTTGAGTGAGGATACAGTAGGGGTTTAGATGGTGAGGACTTGCAGATTGAAGTTCTTGGGCGTCATGGCAGTTGGAGAGCTATTGCTGAGAATGCTGAAGCTAGCTGTGACCAGAGCAAAAACAATTGCAGGAACAAGACATGCAAGAATAATTGCACGCAGTCTTGAAGTTTGGGGATCACAGCAGTTGCGAAAATTAAGCACCTGCGCTTCATCTCGTGCATTTGCGGAAGGATGCTTGTTCTGCTTCGCATCCTTTCCTCTGTTGACCCAGCGTGCGCCTGGCTTTAAACCATATTTGGAATCTCGGATTGGTTTATGGTTTAGGGTTTGTCGTTTAGAGGTTTAGGGCTTAGGGCTTGGAGGGTCTAAAGCCCTTGCATACGGCGCTTAGTCCTTCCAGGACTATGTGGGGGCTGATGAAAACCTTGATAACAAAGTTTCCATTTCGTTTTCCATATTATCATTCATTTGCTTCACTACTTTGTTTCGCTTACTCAGGCTCCTACCCCCGAAACGCATGCGTCTCTATATTATCTCTGTAAACATTGTTCAGCTTCTACATTAGGGTTGACTCTAAATTCTATGGACCCTCCAACCGCAAGTATCTCATACGATATATATATATATATTAGGCCCTAAACCCAAAACGGTCACATGGGAGCCCAAAAAGGTTTCAGAACCACTCTCAAAGGGCTGGGCCTACTCCGATGCTTCTGACCACCACACGTTGCAGAGCAGTCTGTCCACTCGGACCTCTCGAGGGTGTAGGGTTTAGGGTTTAGGATTTAGGGTTTAGGTTTTAGGATTTAGGATTTGGGGCTCAGGGTTTAGGGTCTAGAGTATTTTGGGGGAGCAGAAGGGGTTTGATGTTTTGTATCTGCGGGGGTGGGGTTTGGACATGTTGGCCTGTGGGATTAAGAACTTCAGGTCCTGGGATGGCAGACTTTGAGGGGCTTAGGATTCATGACTCAGGTTCGCAATGCCATGAAGTCGTGGGGAAAGACCCCAAGCTCGAAATTAAGAAGTAGGACATCCTCAGCCCCACCAGGGATATATAGAATTACAGCCTCCGGTGCATTACTGCATTACCTTTTCCAAGTTTTTGTGGTACAGGTAGGGGGCGCTATCTGGCCTACAGGACCCTAGAAATTCAAGGTTTTGCGAAGGTAGGCGGCGTTGGTCTTCACCCGAACCCCCAAAAGTTTGTACAATAAATGACTTGTAGCTTTTCTGAGGGTCTTGGACCTTCATTTTGCCGACCTTGAGGTCCAAGTAATGAAGCTCAATGTGTTCAATGGCAAGAGGACTCACTGGCTACCAACGAAGCCAGGGGGCCGCGAAGATCCAAACCCTGACCCTTTACCCAGAACTTCATTTGGTAGGTTGCCAAGATGATGGTCCTTTCTTGGTCAGTCTAACTACTAAGGGCCGCAATAAACTTTAATGGGGACCAAACAGGGACCATAATTTTGACAACCTCCCTCATAAGCTTGAAACCTCAAGCCCACTCCAACTAAGAAAGGTTCCCCAGTAACCCCTTAATAGTATGGGTACCCTTTTGCTACTACTCAGCTTTAATAACGAGACCCCCCAATGAAAAGGGGAAAGGAGTACTACTGGGGTACCTAGATCAAGCCCCCACAAGGCTTTGAGTTCAGTGTTTAGGGCTTCGCAGCCTTGCGGGTTGAGAGTTTCGGGCTTCAGGCAAACCTGTTGACGAAGGCTGAGCACACCCAACCTTAGTTGAACATGGCTTGTATACCGGAGTAACCCAAAGTCCTAACCCCAAACCCTAAACCGCCAGCCCTAAATCCCTCAACCCCTAAACCCCTACACCTTAGACCCTTAAACCCTAAGCTCTAAACCCTCAAACCACTAAACCCTAAACACCTAAACCCTAAACCCCAAATGCCTAAACTCAAACCCCCTAAACCTCCCCCTAACCCCCAGTAGGTCTCGAAGGCCAAGGATGAGGCCAGGTGTCAAAGTCACAGTCGGGCTTCGGCTTATCCCAGGCCGGCTCCGGACACCCCGCCTGTAGGGTTTAGGGTTCAGGGTTTAAGGTGGGGTTAAGGTTCAGGGTTTAAGGTGTATGGGGTTTAGGGATTAAGGTTCAGGGTTTAAGGTGTATAGGGTTTGGGGTTTAAGGTTCAGGGTTTAAGGTGTAGGGTTTAAGGAGAAAGGCATGGTCTGGAGGTCTGTAAAAGGCCTTCTGGAGTTTATGGGGAACGTAGGGTTGGTGTAAGGATGTTGGTTTTACGGGTTTGGGATTCAGGGGTGTAGGGTTGAGGGGTTTAGGGGTTTAGGTTTTAGAGTCGAGGAGTTTGGGCGCTCAAAGTTCAGGGCTCTAGGCTCAGAGCGTTCGGAGTCAGGGGTCGGAGATCGGGATGTAGGACTCAGAACTTCAGATTTAGGATTCCAAGCTTGAGATTCCTGGTTCGGAGGTACGACGTCCGTGCTGTAGCAATTGTTCTGAAGTCTGCATTTGTGAAGCTCAGCCTTTGCTGTCTGCCACTGCATGTCAATGCATTTCTTTGCATTCTTGCTGCATCTCTATTTATCAGTGGGCAGCGTAAAAACGCATCCTCATTGCATTTTCATTGCATGCCGGGCCCAGCGGCATGATCCATTGGCCGTACTCAGTCTACTTCCACCCTGCTTCCCCTGTGCCAACGAGGAGTCCAATGCATGAAAGGCAAAACGCCACACGTCAAGGCTTGTTCACAACCTAACTCACAACCTGTTCCAAGTAAGTAGCTGCCAGATGGGTACAGCCATGCCCTGACCCCTTAACCTGAATTTTAACTCCAAACCCCATCAAGTGCTCACACACGTGTGCAAGAGCATCGGGGGTTGGGTGAGGTCTACATAGTCCTGCTATTGAGGTACCCAACTGGTGTATACCCCTCTCATAATGTAGGGTTTTGAGTTTAGGGCCCGAACCAAAATGTTGAGAATCCCTGGTTGACTCAATGTCCCAGCGGCAGTCTGATTGAGGTCCACATCGCACACCTTGCCGCCATTCCTCACTGTGTAGGGCTTACGGCTTGACGCTCGATGAGCATCCTAATCTCACCAATCTCATCCCCACGTTAATACATGAATACAGCCCTCTACTGTAAGTAGCCCTGGTAGCATCTCTATAGCAACCCCATAGGCAGTGCTTTGACAACCTGCGCAACCGCTGCAGAAACAGAAAAGAGGCAGATGGATGGGAACTATCAATGCCCCTCATACCAGCCCCCGGAACTCAGGAAGGGCTTGGGTTTGGGGAGTTTAGGGGCTAAGGGGTTTAGGGGTTCAGGAGTTTAGGGGTTTTAGGGGTTTAGGGGCTTGGGGGGTTAGGGCTTTAGGGGTGACGGGATTAAGGGGTTCGGGGTTTAGATTTTCCCTCACAACACCTGCACTCAGGTTACTCTTCGGTTCCTAGTGAATAGCCTGACAATTTGCCCACGGGTCCTAATACATACGGAGACCCCAAATACTAAGACCTGACCCTAAACCCCTAAACCGTAATCCCCAAAACCCTAAATCACCTACACCCTAAACCCCTAAATCCCCTAAAACCCCAAACCCTAACTCCTGTAAACCCAAGACGTCAACCTAAAGCCTTAAACACCGAAGCTCTACTCTCATGAACGGGTGATAGGGATAATGCTACTTGGGGCTTAGGGAAAATGGAAACTATTAGTAACTACACTAATAATAGAAATTCGAACTACGCCTACTCTGCGAAATCTTGGATGCTCCTTCGTCATGCTTTCGCAGACCAAAAGAACAGCCCATGGGACTCTTTGACCCTTCAGTATCAGTCTTGTGAGGGTCCTCAACCAACAGAGACATGTGACAATGATCTACCCGGTGCCAGTAGGCAATCAGGGAGAGGATTGCCACATGTGCCCCCAAAAATTATTCTCGGGAATATTCCTTGCAATACCCACCATTTCCTACCATGCACAGGCAGTTGAACAGATAGTAGGGCTCACTCTATCGGATTCTCTGAGGTAAACATCAAGAAGCCTCATAAAGTATGGAAGCACTTGCAAACTGCTTGCCTGTAGCGGGACGCAAGACTGGTGAAGCCCCCTCCGCTCCCAGCCTCTGAACACCAAACAGCAGTGCAAATCCCAAGCCTATATCCCAACTTGCCAATATCATTTTGAGGTCTACTTAAGGTACTCTATGCCAAGTTTTGAGGAACGTGGGACCATGGCCTTGGTAATCATTCAGGCCCCTGCACTACAATCCTTATACACCCCTGCACGAACCCAGTTTCCATGCAATTTTCACTGTACCTTCCTTTTCAGCCTTCAGTATTCGTGTTTCGTTAGGCCCCAAAACCGTGCAACAGTTGGTAACTCTATATCTCTTTTTTACGTTTCTTTTCATTCGATTCGTCATTGTTGACCCTGCTTGTCCCCAAACCCTAACACCAAACCCTCAACCAAGTGCCCGCCCAGGATCATCTCTGTCTGCAGCACATCCCTGAAACGGAACTTCTGGTAAGGAGAGAGGTGGCTGCACCTGCACTGTTCGGATTTGGGTTTGATGCAAATACAGATCCATGTAGATGTATAATCCCCCTTAAGTAGATAGAATATGGCTTTGGGTAGATTATAATAAGACCCCCATATACCCCATATTCTATCTACTTAAGGGGGACTATTCATGTTCATGTTTTCGGAGACCGAGTGTTCCGCATAGTGTTGAGGGCTTTGAACCAGGGTTGACTGAGGTTGAACATGTTATGCTTAGAAATTAAAATCCGGCACCCTGTTTTCCAGAGATCTACCCGGTGTCTCAGATAAGCAACAGGAACCTACCAGAATCCCTGAGCCCGAAACCCTGATTCCTAAACCCTAATCCCTGCACAAACCCTAAACCTCAAGCCCCTGAAGCTCCAAAACCCCCGCTTAGGTCGTGATACAACACCGTTCGGGCTAGCAACGGAACATGTGAATGGTAATGTAGACCCCTGATTGATGACCCCCTGCCCTGAATGAAGATTATAGTAGGATCCGAATATTTGGGCCCTGAAAAGGAGGGGGGTTTATCAATTAGGGGCCTACATTAACCATTGAATCCTGATTGTTTGATCATGGAAGCCATGGCATCCGGGCCTGTCCTTGGAGCATCGAGGGAAGAATATTGTAGGTGGGCATTCTGCGAACACCAGTGCTTTCATAAAACATGTAGGGTTTAGGGTTTAGGGTGCTACAAGCTAGCTGCGACTCAACAAATGTCCCTGCCGAGGCCATACATAGCCCCGATTTCCATGACTTTCTTCTCCCTGTGAAGGAGAACATCCTAAACGAAAAGCCCAAAGGATAATGGGCTAAAGGCGACGTTACATAGAGTCGGCTTTGGGTTTAGGGTAGGGTTTTCAGTGGAGAGAGTTGCAATCTTCACACTGTATACCAAATCCTTCGATCCAAAACTCTAACCCAGACCCAAAGCTGAAACCGGAAGTAGGCACTAAACTTGGCCCTAAACTCCGAAACAACAGCAGCCCAAGTCCTAGACCCGACCGCAAACCTCAAACCAACACCCGCAAGTAGAAACTGGGAGCTAGGAAGGCATAATGCTCATCATGGCTACAGACAAAAGATATCAGGCTGATTATAACTTACCTGGTCTCCCCACCCTAAACTCTAAGCCCTAAACTCTACACCCTGAATCCTAAACTCTACACTCTTCACCGTAAACCCTAAACTCTAAACTCTTCACCCTAAACCCTAATCCCTGTAGTCATCCCTACTGGATCACCTATCTTATCACCCCCTGCACTCACTCACCCACTACATCTTGGGCACCAACGACAGAAACCCTGAACCCTCAACTCTAAACCCTGAACCCCAAAACCTACACCCTAAATCTTGAACCTAATCCTAAACTCAAAGCTCTGAATCCTAGTCCCTGCGCCCTAGATCTTAAACCCCAATCCCTAAACCCTAAACTCTGAGTCCTAAACCCTTCATCCTAAACCAAGTTAAACTTCAACCCTCACACATCGCCCAAATCCTCCCTAAACCCTCAACTCTAAACTCAAAACGCTCTTAACAGCTGGGAGCCCGAACCCCTCCCATTGGCTCCAGTCGGAGAGGATGCAGGGCACAGGGTCACCAGAGTCCTCGTGACAGGGTTGCCTCGGCTCTTTGAAGAGGGCTTAGGGATTTAGGGATTTAGGGCCTAGGGCTTTGGGGGTTCAGGGGTTTAGGGTTTAGGGCTTAGGGATCTTGGGATTTAGGGCTTGGGGTTTAGGGGTTTAGAGTTTTGGGTTTAGGGCAGGGGGTTAGAGTTTAGGGTTCAGGGGTTTAGGGATTTAGGGTTTAGGTTAAAGGTTGGGATATCGGAGGTTGGGGTTGAGCCTGAGTGTGTAAGATGTAGGAAGTAGGCTTCAGGGTTGAAGGGTTTAAGCTTGGATTTGAGGGTTCAGGATAATTCCGGCTTTAGGGTTTAGGCCTTGCATAGAGCTGAGGGCACTTGAGTCGCACTTGAGTCGGATATGCACAATTTCAGGAAGAGACAGTGGGCTGTTCGAGCTTTCAACGAATTAGGGCTTAGGATTCCCCTTGCTTCGGGATTACACCTAGGGAAGTGAGCAGTGGATTTTAAAGATTGTTGTTATTGTCAGGGTGCTAGAAAAGTCCTGGATATCAGGACTGCTGGACAGTGGCCCCCAATAAGGGTTAAGGGTTTAGGGTTTAGGGTTAGGAATATAAGTGTAGGCTGCTTTCACGAGAAGTGATAGGAAGTAGAGCTGTCAAGGATTCAAGGCTGAAAGTTCTAGGGTTAAGGGTTAAGACGCGTTGGACCTGACATGTCGGATAATTCACGGGCTTAGTCTAGATTTTTTGGGATCCGATGTTCAGGGCTATCTGTTGCAGGAAGAACCAATCGTTTCTGCTTCGTTAGTGTGCAAGAAATCAAGTCTGGTTTTGGTTTACGGCACCCAATATATAGACTCGCCAATATTCCTACGGAATTCTGAATACTCTAGCCCATGAGCCCTTTCATTCCCCGAAAACCCATGAGTTCGCGACGTCTGACGCACCACTAGACCATGGCCGTAGAGATCTTCCTTTTTGCGGTTTAGGGTTTAGGGTTTCAGGATCGGCCCCCCTGGGCACCCACCATTAACCCGTGAGAAGGCTGTTCATACATCTGAAGCTTCTTCTGAAGTTTGAGTGCGGTCTTTGGGATGCGGGGTGGGGTGAGCCAGGAACTTCGGGTTTGGGGCTTCATACCGGACTGGAACGAGCTTCAAACTGAGCACTTGATATTGGAGTTAGTGCTCTGGGAATCGGATTTCGTCGGATGTTGTCCACGAAGAGGCCGAGTGGTACTGTTGATGGACAGAACACCAAGTTTTCTGTAATCACCCGAATTCTAGTAGTTTTGGTATATAGTTTGGGTTAGGCCCCCGCCCACTAACAGTGGCCACAAAAGAGAATGGTAATTAAATTAAGGGCTCCATATATTCTTATAGTCCTAGATGGTGTCCCTAATTTTGGGAAACCCCAAAGCCTAAATCTTATTTAAGGTTCGAAGCGGAAAGCTTCAGGAGATGAGCCGCAAAGGGCAGGAGTTTTTCAAGGCTGGCTTTCGAGTTTAGGGCTTTGAGCTCAAAAAAATGGGGATGTTGGGATTGAATCATTGTAGAGAAGGCTTCAAAGCGATGGATCCAACTGCGGCTGTTGTCCTAGAAATGCAAGGCCTTCAAATCTATGAGGCTCAGGGTTTACAGTACCCTAAACCCTTACCTTAAACCCCTAATCCTAAACCCCACACCCTAAATCCAAGGGCTGGCGAAAGTGCAGGGCGCCCCTGTCATGTAACGACCAAACAAACAGCAGGGAAAGGAGCTCGTGCTAAATTGTGGACTTTGCGTAGGCTTTAGGGTGTCGGGTTTATTTAGGGTTGGAGAAATCTTTGCGGCTGGGGCTACAGGAGTTCTTTGAGCTATCTATGCTCAAGAATCTCCTAGGCTGGCTTCCTGCCATTGATTTTGCGTCGGGGACTTCAAGGATACCTCTCATATGTACCATCGTCTAAACTCCTAGTATCCCCCTTAATACCCCTTATAGTAGTCCCCTATATAATCCCCTATATAACCCCCCGTTAAGGAGTTTAGACTACAGCTCATATAGTACTAGTGAGGATTTGCGACAGGGAGATTGACTGTAAGTGCTATGGAATAGGAGGCAGGGCCCTTGCACTTCTAGAGCCTAAAGTCCTCTTGGAGGGTTTAGGGTTTAGGGTTTAGGGTTTAGGTGGACTTTCAAAAATGAATCTTCCCACATGTGCACATAGCGGAATCCATACACGAAACGGCCCTCCAAAAACAATTTCTGGAACTTACAGACCCTCTCAATTGAGAGCGCTGGGACTAGTTCCACTACTCTACTCAAATGAGTAGTGTTATTTTTTGGTGGTTGAACCTAATTAGTAAGATAATGTTCCTTATATAAAATACTATACCCAAAAGGAGGATATAATCTTACTCTATATTGGGTGCCGTAGCATCCCCAAATCAAATACTACTCACATTGGACTCTGTGTCTGCAGAGTATGCCGCTTAAAGCAATTTCAGAGCCCTAACCTAAAGCCTACACCCCGAGCCCTGAATCCAGAACCTAAATCCTAAGCCCTAAGCCCTAAACCCTACGCGCTAAAACCTAAATCAACACTAAAAGGTGTATATACTGCTTGCTTCGGGAAAAAAATTCGGCTGGATGGCCACGCGGCCCCAAACCCGAAGCCCTAAACCCTCAGCCCTATACAACTTGGGCTTCTCCCTGCCTATTGTTTAAGCTCAAGGGTTTAGGATTCAGGGTTATGCCCCAAACCCAAAGCCATACCTGAACCCTAAATCTATGTACTTTTACGGCTTGCTTTATGGGTTTGGGCTTATTCTTTTACCTACTTTTGCGGTCCAGGTATCCCTGAAGTCCCCCTAAACCTGAAACCTTAACCCTCAACCCTAAACACAAAACCCTCAACATCCCTCAACCCTAAGACTTGGCTGAGTGCGCTGCGGGGGCACACGGCCGTCCTCCGAACATGGCCTCCTGGATAACGCGTCGCATGCGAGCCTGGCAACTTTGATGTTTTAGAGGTCTACAGATTTGGGTTGGCGGTGTAGGCCTTAAGCATTCAAATAAATAATACCGTAGCAGGTCTGGAACCCTTGTGGACAGCACTCCAAAAGGACAGCCAGTCCTTCCATGCCCCCTTGGCGGAATGTAAGTCATACATCGCAACACATAACAATGTCAAACTCCCTCGTTATGACCGCCACATGGATCTCAAAAGTGGGTAAAATCGTGTCAAATAACAGAAGCAAAGAGCCCAAAGAGCCCCTGATTCTACACACTTCGAATGCAGCATAGCTCTGCTTCACATGCCCATACATCCCGCAAATAATTCGTTGCAATCCTTCAACGAGGCCCAAAGTTTGAGACTCCTAGCCTAGACCCTAGACCTATAAATTCAACCCAACACCTCAACCCTGCGAATCCCACCTAAAACCCTGAACCCCAAGAATTCAACTGAAGCACCTGAAGCTTCTAAAGAACCCAGTCCAAAATCCTAAGCCCCAAAAATTCCACCTCAATTTTTAAGTCTTAGCTCCGAAACCTAAAACACAAAAGAACCAACTGCAAATCCTACACCTTAAGTGCTCAACCCTAACTGCCACTCCTAAACCCTCAGCCCAGAGAATTCAACCCTGACCCTAACTCCTAAGCCCCCAAGAGTTCAACCATGATCCGAAACCTCTAAGCCTCTAAGCTTCAAACCAGGCCTGCCAGCCGTTACTGCAGCTGGTCCACCTGAGTCAACACAAGGCTTATCTTCTTGGCTGTTCCTACCGTTTAGGTTTAGGGTTGAAGAGTTGCGGTTTGTGGTTCCCTTCTAATTTTGGCAGTTCCCTGGCTGTCCTCTCCTCCCACTCCGGGCCTGGCTGACCCCATCCGGGCCTGTGGCCTTCCCTCCTTTCCACGCAACCCTAAACCCTCCTGGTCTGTGAAAGGTCGACGAACAAAATGTTTGCATCATCGTGCTTCCCTCTTCCATCTCCATTCATGACTTTGCGTTTAGCGTTCCGGGTTCAGGGATAGTGCAGAATTTAAATGCGAAGCAGATGGAATTTGAAACTGTGGCTTGACAGGGACACATCGTGTTTTGAGTTCAGGGTTAGCCTGCCGGATGGATGCTACTAAGGAAAGAAGGGATGGACTAGAAAATGGAAGCTAGTGTATTGTTGCAGGCTTCGGGTTCAGGAAATAAAGGAATGAAAGAAGGAATGGAAATTATTGCATTACTGCATTGAGGTTAGTTCACGGTCTTCTATCGGGGTCCATTCCTCCATTCCCAAGAAACCTGTGGGGATCCACAAGCATCCAGAGCCAAGACCAGCATAACGCGCATCAGCTGGCTGCCGCTTCAATTGGTTTGGGATTTAAGGTGTAGGGGTTTTGGGGTTTCGGGTTACGTGGGTTTTGAGCACAGCCACGGCCAGCATGGCTATCGTCAGACCCGCTCTTGGACCCTGATGTGAATCTGCTGTCGGCGAATGCTTATCATACTGGCTTTGAATGTGCTCAAAACCCATTCAAGAACCTTGCCTCGTTTTGAACAAAGCAGCCGGCAAAGCAGCCGGCTCATGCTCATGATGCTGGCCTTGGCTGTGTTCAAAACCCATGTTCTTGAACCCTGATGAACAACGGCAACCGGCTGATGCTCATGATCCTGGCCTTGGCTGCGGCCTTGGCTGTACTCAAAACCCAGGCCCGGATGTGAAACGGCAGCCGGCTGACGCTCATGATGCTGGCCTTGGCTGTG
>CAJNIZ010047519.1:2947-16004 GCA_905231905.1 Symbiodinium pilosum | reverse complement strand
GGCAGCCGGCTGATGCTCATGATGCCTTGACTGTGCTCAAAACGCACGATCTTGGGTCTTTGATGTGAAGCGGCAGCGGGCTCATGCTCGTCATGACGTTATGTCCTTCCTCCTTGCGTTGTCATCACTATCCACTTATTACCATGCAAAAGGAGACGTCACACCATGCTTAATTCTCTCAGCAAGTCTTGACCACTACACAGCTCATCTTAGAGATCTCCCCGAGTTGAGGGCTTCAGATTTAGGTTTAGAATTTGAGGTTAAGGGCTTCGGAATTACAGTGTTTGGGGCACTTTAGCGGTTTGGATTAAGGGCTTCTGGTTAAGGGATTGTTGTTCGTCAACGAGACCTTCACAACCCCAACGAAGCCTCATGTATATCAGACACAAAGTTTTAGGTTTTTTTCGGCCACCACTGATGGTGATGCGCGAAAATGATGCACGACCCTTAGTACGCAACACTACCAAAAAGTCCTAGGGCTTAGATATGCATTCAGGGTTTGGCCCGTCACCTTAACCCTAAACCCAAAATTCCACCCTCCCAAAATAGACCCTAAACCCTAAGCCCTAAACCCTAAACCCTCAGCCCATTGTTCTACAAACCTTGAGGGTCCAGATAGGACTTGTTTGACCCAAGGCACTCGGCCCAGTCAGAAAGCTCGCAGTCAATCGCATGAGAGGCCTGCGGGGCTGGCAGGGGTGTATGGGGGTGTTAGGATTTAGGATGTAAGGCTTAGGGCTTTGGATTTAGGGTTTAGGATTTAGGATTTTGGGCTTAGGATTTAAGGTTGAGGATTTAGGGCTTAGGGTGTAGGATTCAGGGTTTAGGGTTTGCTAGCAACGGGTACATGTTAGGTTAGGATATTAGGATTTATAGTTTAGGGCTTAGGGTTTAGGGTTTGTTGGCAGGGAGTATGCATTCGGTTAGGATATTAGGATTTAGGATTTAGGCCACTAATAGTGACGAGGCACCGGATGATGATAGTTAGATAAAAGTCCCCATCTAGTATAATACTTTGGGTACTGCCCTCCCCAAGTAACAGTCTATATTAGGGGTCCTATTAAGGGCTATATAGAACTATAGTATAATCATTATCCCACTGTTACTGAGGGGGGGTGGGCAGTACCCAAATAATATTCTATGTATATATATATGCAAAAACCTAAGCCCTAAACCTATATGTGTAGTTTTTGTTCCTATTATACACCTTTTGCTGGGTGTGGAGCCTCACCCAAGGTACAAGGGGACAGGATGGCTAGCTTCTGGAACTTAGCGGTTTAGGATTTAATGGCGACCTATAGGGATCATTAAGGGTGGAGAGGTATATGCGGTTAGGTAGAAGGTAAGGCTTGGGCTTAGGGTTTAGGGCTTCCAGAATTTGGGGGTCCCTCTTTCGGGAGTCCAGGGTTCGGGATTGAGGCTTTAGGGTCAAAGGTTCGAAGACTTGAGGTACAGGATTTAAGGTTTAGGGCTTAGAGCTTTGGGTTTTGGGCGTCCAGGGCTTCGGGTGTAGGTTCAGAGTCCAGGTTGCGGGGCTTCCCATGGTGGGCTAATCTGAAGCGCCCCCAAGGGATCTATGGAGATTATGGGAACAGCATACAGCATAGCGGTCCCCTGAAGGACTATATCCTCAATTCCCGGAATCGCTAGAATCATTACTAGAGTCTTACTGGGGGGAACCCCAAAATAAGGGACCCCAGCTGACAGAAACCCCCATACCTGGGTTTGGGGCTTAGCCCAGCAGACCCTTTCGCTCCCACAATCCTGACAGCCCTTGCACCTCAACTTTGACTCTACAGCCTCAAACTCAATCCCAGAATCCGCCAAGCCCAATCTCTAGACTCCAAACCCTAAACCCAGACGAAATCTATCTTACTGGTTCTTAGTAGGGAACAAGGGAGTATAACCCCTACATAATATTACATAATCCCTATATTATATGTTCCCATGTTCCCTTTTAACCCTGAACCCTACATATATATATATACTTGTTGTCTTTTATTCCCTACTTAAGACCAGTAAGCTATACAACCCACTGAGACTCAAACCCTAAACCCTGAACCCTAGACCCTAGACCCTAAGCCCTGAACCCTGAACCCTGAACCATTGTTGACAGGCCTGACAAGGCCTGGTCTCGTTCCATGCACCTGCAAGACAAGGCATGCAACGGAAAGTGTTTGGGGTACCTTTAAATAAGGGGATATGGGGTTATATATGAAGGGTCGGATAGGGGCAAAAGAAAATGGAAACTACTATTTAGGGTTTAGGGTTTGGGCTTCCTAAATTGGATGTATCCTTTTTGGGGGTCCCATACTAAGGATTAAAATATTTGGGAATCTACTTTGGGGTCCCACCGTTAATGGAAACAACCATTTTCACAGTGATCGACCCTTGATCCACATGCAAGATATGTCCAGACTTACCCAACGCGCGCGAATTGCAAAGAAGCTATGCTGGTGCTCGGAATAAAATATAACGGGCTCAGGGCTTGGATCACGGTGCAGGGAATACGGACGGGGTACCGGTCTCCATACTAAGGATTCTACTACATTGGGGTCTATATTGGGGTTCCTATTAAGGAAGACTACCATACTAATGTACACCTATGATGAATAAACCCCCTCCTGTTAAGGCCCTTAATATTAGGATCCCCATTACACTCCCTACTAAGGAGGGGGTTGAAAAAAAGAAGGGGTCTACAGTATGCTTCACAATCCAAGGGTTTGGGGTCTATGGTCTGTCATCTAAGATCTAGGGTTGAGGGACGACTCCTAGCTTTCAGGTTGCTGGTTTCAAAAGTCAGGGATCCAGGTTTAGGGTTTAGGGTACAGGGAGTTTAGGGTTTAGGGAGTTTAGGGTTCAGGGAGTTTAGGGGTTAGGGAGTTCACGATCTAGGGTTTAGGTTTAGGGTGGTGGCTTCAGCTTTGAGGGTCAAGGTAAGGGATGCCATGCAGCATCAGGTGCTTGCGAGAAGGTTCAGCGCTGAGGCGGCTGAGGGACAAGGTCCCTAAAGCCAAAAGCCTAAACCTTTAGAAGATTTTAGAAGTGACTACCATCTGAGATGTGCGGGTTCACAAAAAACCCTAGGCGCTTACCCCGCCGATTCCAGTATATTAAGGTACATGGAGGGGACCCTCAAAGCCAACAGAACACGACAAGCTTCAAAAAAAACACCCTTCGCAGCAACTTCACCTCATCCGAGCAAAATAGGATTATACAAAGATATATTGGGGGATTTATGTAGCTACATCCGCAACCCGAACCCCTTAACCCCAAATGCCAAGGGGGGTTCCTAAGCCCAAAACCCCCCAAAAAACCCTCAAACCCGCCTATGCAGGGGGAACCCAGTCCAGTCGCATCGACCAGGATCCTAAGCTGGAAATCGGCTGCACGAGGCTTCGGGTCTAGGGTTGCCGGGTGCCCCCTAAACCTATAATGAAAAGATCGGTTGGGATAATCAGTTAGGCTTATACTAAGAAATTAGAAATGAAACTAATTTCTAAGGAGACTACCGTCTTTACAAATTCAAGATCTAATGAGTTGGAGTTTGAGGATCCCGGGGAATTTTGTAGGGATCCAGTCCTACGCTCTCCCTTAGGGTTGTCAGTGGCAGCAACACATAAGGCATCCGTGCCTTTTCTCCATTTGGCCCTTAATGTGCCTGCGAACAGTCAAGGCATGAGATGCCATCGAAACAACACTCCTATCAATATCTAGAGTACTTGAATGCTGAAGTCAGCAGCATTCACATCACGGAGTGCTGGAAGACCCTCAGTCATGAGGCCTCACGGAGTGCGCATCTGGCGGACAAAGCCAGAAGACGATGTAGATGCCGTGGGAGATGCCGGTGCTGTAGCCAGCTGGCCGAGCTGCTTCATGGCAACCAAATAGTTGGCCAAGTCTTTCAATTTTGCTCCGCCAGAACTCTGGTGATCCATGACCCACTTGGCATAGTTCACCATCTCCTTGGAATTGTCCTGGCCCACATCGGCATAGGTAAGCTCCCTTTTGGCCAGCTTGCCAAAGGTGACCAGGTTCTGGCCCCAAGTCCGGAGATTCTCGGTGTCCTCGGGGAGGATCACATCGGTGCCGGGCACGTAGCGAGGCTGAACTCGAACTGTCGCCGGAATCTGGCCTGAGGGGCTCATAGTCGGACGCCTGGAAGTCGATGGAGTCGAAGTGGTAGTAGGCGCCGTAGAGCTGGTCCGAGTAGGAGGCGGCGGGCCACCAGGAGCTGCGCCTTCTCGTTGATATCCAGGAGAAGGAGGCGGCCCACACGGAGGCTCCTGGTTTGGCATCGGCAAAGACGACATTGTAGCTTTTGAGGAGGTTCCTGACACTCCAGCTCTCGGGTCCGGAGTCTGAGCTCCGTAAGTCGGAGCGTCACGGCCAGGTGTAGGCGGGGCTGAGCTCACCGAGTCCGCTCGAAGACGTTTCGAGCTGTCGGCCATAGTGCCAGGGTTGGCGCCACTCAAGCGCCGCTGGTATTCCCGGCATACAGCTGGCCAAGTGCCGTTAGCGACATGACGTTGTCTCTTCTCCCGGAAGAGCACGATGGCCTGCTCCCAGATCATCTGGGCTTCGCCCAACATCATCGCCGTGCTGAGCACTTCGGCACAGTCGTGGCGCTGGCCTGTTCCAAAGGCCACCAACTCAGAAATGCCGCTGGCGCTAGGAACATTCGGATCCTCAATCACGAGGGCTTGCTGCCAGCTAGACATGTTGAGTCAGGGCACGGCAAGGCGTCTAGCCACAAACACACGCGCACTCTAAGCAATAGCTTGAAGAGACACTCGCAACATGGATGGCATATCGTGCACAACAGACTGCAATGCACTGGTGCTTGGCACATGAGCACAAGGAAACCCCATTTATCATAAACCAACATACACACGTTACCCCAATTGGCAAACTATCTCTACTGGAGGCGGCTTTTCCGGAGTTGCCTTTCGGCTGCTCTCCACTCAAGCACATGATCTTCGTCGCTGATCTGGTAACGACCAGATCTCAAGCAGGCTCTAATGAGATCCATTGCCTCAAGCGATTCTTTGGTTAATGCGTCTGCGATCATTCTGTCAGTGGGTATCCATCTGAGGTGGGTGCCTAGCCGCTGGAGGGATTCGCGGATTATCACCACATCCAAAGCAGTTCGTTTATCATCTAGCGTTGGTGAAGACTTTGACACAAGATGATCGAAGAGGGACTTGCAATCTGTCAAGGCAGTGCTACTGCATTCAGGCGGATTAACCCAACTAGCCCTAAGGGTCTGAGGCCCGTCAAGGATCTCTGAAAGGAGCAGCATGATCCACTCCAACATGCCTGTCGCGGCATTCATGGACTGGGCTTCTGCGGACAATGTCGAGACGACTCTCTGAAGTCTCTGGCTGCGCCAGTAAGCTGGAGTCCATGAACACAGTTGCCCATCATTGATGTGCCTTGATGTAAAGGACAGAAGGTATCCAGCCTGGGTGGAACCCTCGCGACCGTTCGCGTATGCTGCATCTGAATGGCACATTACACTAAGTTCCGAAGGGGGTATTGGCTGAAACACAATGGGCAAGGTGGAATGCTGCTTTGCACGGCGAACCGCGTTGTTCGCGGCCAGAGCATCTGCTACAGTAAGCTCAGGAAAAGACTGTTGGGAAAAGGATACCTGGGTGGATAGGTCAGGTCGGGACTGAGTTGCTAGCCAGTTAAGACCCCCATTGATCGCCCGGAGACAGCGGACCTCTTCTTGAGTCAGAAGGTCAAGCTTCTGAGCTTGACGACCCTTGCTGAGCCGAAGCGGACGCAACTTGTCACAAAACTTGTCTTGCGACATGGTGATGGCAAATGACACCGGATCCTGAGTGTAACGAGCACCACAGAATTCGCCATCATCAAGACGCCACTTGCGGAATTCAAACACCTGTTTCAGCTGTGCTAATGCCTTTTCATAAAGCTCACCCTCTCCTCCTGTAGCGCAGTCGTCTACGTGGACCCCATAAATACCAACTAGCTTGCCAAAGGCATCTCGTAGCTGATAAAGGCATGGATCAAATTTGCTGCGGATGAATCCGGCGGCACGGAGTGCTTTGTCCAAACACTTGGACCAAGCTGACGGAGAGTCATTCAGGCCATAGATATGGCCTATCACTTCTATGAGGGCATCTGGAGGCACTCCAGGAATACCTCCCTGTGGAAGAGATGCATAGAGAGGTCTATACTGTTGGGGAAGTTCGCCTGATGCTAAAAATGCTCCTTTTATATCGCCTAGTCTGAGGCGCCACTTGTGAGATGCTATGGTCTGAAACAGGACAGAACGACCAACTTGTGATAGCGTAGGGGATTGCAGGTCTCCAGCCGCAGCTTTCTTCGATAAATCAGGGTCCAAATGACCTTGCAAACACCACCGACCCTTCACCCGAGCAGGTGAGTCTTCTTCCTGTTTGACAGTCATCACAAAACGGCTACCCATGATGCGGTTGGAGAACCTTTGACGCACCAGCTGGGCCTCTCGGCCTTGCACAACCCTCACAGCATTACGGCTCAGAACCGTATGCCACTCAACGCTCTTGGCTTCATCCACCAAGTTCTGCAGCTCCAGAGGATTCCCAGACACAGGTAGCTCTTTAGCGGCTCGCTTGTTGATGTGGGCGGCCACTAGGGTCTCAACACACAACTCGTTACGGTCACAATGCATGAAGAGCATTTCGTATTGTTTGAGCTGATCTGTGGATTCACATTGCAACAACAGGGACTCAAACTCAAGCAAGGACATCCCTGAAAGGGGAGGAGGCTCTGACGATTCAGCTCCTGCATTGCTAGGGGAACCCTCTGCCCTACGCTTGGAATCAGTTGATTCCTCAGGTTCACGGGAGGCTTCTCTCTTGGTGCCTCGAGTCGGCACAGGATCACTGGCTGACGAACCGGAGGCTTGATCTGACTCTAGCGCATTCTCAAGTAACCGAGGCACCACTTCCTGCATCATTTCAAGAAAATCTTCCTCCAACATGGCCTTGGGCCGGAACAACAACTCTGGTCTCGTCTTCTTAGACACCCTTCGCACTGGACCGTACTCGGCAGGTGACTCCCTATCTATGGGTTCAGGACTAGGGGCCCCTACAGGGTAGGGTTGACTATCCCCTGAAGGCAAGCCAGTTTGCACGCGAGCGGCTGATAGCCGCGGTTGAAAGCTGTCAGCATCAGACTGGGTCTCCGCAGGCGGAGGTCCCGCCACATTCGGCAGGAGCATCTGATCCTGGTCCATGGGCTTTGGGGCTTGTACAGAGGGCTCTCTTGGATTCTGCTCAGGGTCACTTGCAGGAGGAGGAGATCCGTCAGGGACAACGTCAATGTACTGCCTACTCAATTGGCCCTGCTGTATAAGATCTTTGATGCCTAACAATTCAAGGCGGGGAGTGTCAAGCAAGGTACGCTCTTCCGATGTTGCGTGCCTGACTTGCTCTGGCGCGCAACGGAAAATCTGCTTCTTGTGAATGACTACCAGATTCTGACCCACATAACCCAGAACAATGGCCGGCCCATACCATCTACCACCCCTTTCAATTACTCCCTGAACGGATTTCTGTGTCCTCCAGTAAGCAACTGCATCCCCAGCTTGGAACACCACCAGCTTTCGCGGCCTAGCTGCAAGACTAGCTCTCAAAGCCTTATCATCTTGAAGCTCCAACACTGCCTTGCGGGCGGCCTGTCGGACAGCCACGGTGCGAGCAATGCTGTCCTCATACAGAGAGGCGGTGGCAGGTACAAGGTCTAAGGGTTCATTGACGAGGTCTTGGGGAACCCTAGGATTACGCCCAAACACGAATTGAGCCGGAGTCATACCGTACACTTGAATGAGTTCGTTCTTACTATGGGCCCCAACGACACATTCAAGCCACCTTTCATACGTGTTGGGGGCACAATCCTCGATTACTTTGGCCAGAACCCTAGCGAACCAACCACCATGCACCTCAACCTTACCCAACTGCCAGTGGGCTTCTGCTGCCGTGGAATGCACGATGGAACCCGCCAGTTCCTGGGGCACGGTAAACGCATCACTCAAGTTCGTCTGGGCCGGATCAAGAACAAGTTCACTGGGCTGGCCTGCCCATGAAACCCAGCGCTCTTGAAAGGCGCGTCGGAGAGACTCGGCTGTCTCACGCTTCCCAGGCAAAGGAATGACCATCTGAAACGAGCTGGCGTAATCAACCACGTTTAGCGCAGGAAACTTTTGATTGGGCAACCACCCTGGCAAGTACTTTACATCCAGGCCAACTCTCTTGTTGAACTCTGTCACACGATGTGTCTGTGCTGGGTGAGCCGGACTGGGCTTCTTCTGGGCCTCACACACAGGACAAGTGAAGTCTCGTGCTAACTCCAAGGCTTGCTGATTGGCACCTCCGTTCTTGAGCACTCGGATCAGTGCGGAGTTGTTGGGATGCCCAAGATTGGCATGAAGCTTGCGGAGGCTTGCGGTCATCTGTGCCTTCTTTTGCTCATTGAGCTCACGCACTGTCGCTGCCACAAAGCAGTCCCGCTCGGGAGCCGCTTGAACAAGGAGAGATTCAAACTTGGAGAGCTCAGCACGGCACGTCCTCAAAACCGCAAGCACAAAGCCACGAGGATATACCCCGGCAAGCCTACTAACCGATTGACCCTGGATAGTATTACCCTGAACCACTTGATGAACCCTATGATTGGGATGCCGATTTCCAGGCATCGACGTGCCAAAGCACACATGTTCTGGCGCGACACAAGCAAACGCGTGCTCTTGTGAATGAGCAAACCATCGGGAACCCTGAGACCATAACAGCACATGTCAAGGTCAACCTGATGCATCTTGTTTGCTAAGGCTTGGAATTTCGGAAGTTTCCAGGCTCTGGACCTTTTAGGATGCTCAAACACCACACGCTTGCCGGCGGCAATCTGAATCTCCGCAAGGTCCGCACAGAAGTTGAGGAACAACTTGGTGAGGTAATCTCTTTGACTACGCTCTTCTTCGGACAAGTACATCTTATTCAACTCATACCACCCCCCAGCCCAAGTACATGGCGGACACAACACTAACAACTCTGGAGGTTCAGACTGCACGAGGTCACGCATCGCAGCACGATCGTTAGGAGATCTGAAGTCCCAGCCAGTGGTAAGGTCAGCTGAAAGGCATTGAACCCCGCGGGTGGTACACTCTAGGGCAAACCTAGGGGGAGAGAAAACCTCTATAACCTTATAAGTAGATTCCTTCGGGGTTGGCTGTGGCTTCTCTAAGGCATGCTCAGCCAGCAGTGCACAGGCACGAACTTGCCGCCGCTGCCTAGGCTTCCATTGACGCACACTCGGCTCAGGAAGCTCCGGCGGTGGTTGCACCTGAAACACAGTTTGGCCAACCCAGGAATTTTCATCTACAGTTTGGTGTGCACAGCTGGAGTCACGCCAGTTATCCTGCACTTCACTGCACAACTGGCCGTCTGCAGAGATTGGCTTGCTAACTCGTAAATCCCCTAGGCATTCAACAGGAACCGGACAACCCTCATGACATGGTGTGAAGGCGTGCTTGCGCGGGACTCTATGATGCCGGATGAGGGTCAGACCATCAGGGTCCATCTCCCAGCTGTCCGATAGCTGCCGAACCTCTGCCATGCCATTCACCTGCATCTCTGGGTCCGGGGCATCAGTCGACTTCTCCAGAACAGCCCCGGTCGGAGGTCCAAAGTCGGCCACCGGAATGGTGTACTGCCCCGCTTCATTCGTCACCATGGGGACGATCTTGTTGTCATCGAACAAGTGAATCTCATCGTTCTGAAAGTCCATCTTGGCGTTCAAAGTCTTCAGAGCCGGCCGGGAGAGCAACAAAGGGGCATTGCCACGGATGACGGCAGCCCTAATCAGTCCTCGCCGTCCAGCAAGGGAAACCGGTAGCTCTGATGTCTCCTGAGCGCCAGTCCCGAAGCGGAAGACATTGGTCTCAGCCACAGCCTTTGGTTGTTGAACATCGGCTTTCTTCCAGAGCTCCCGGAAGGACTTGAGGGTGTTCTCCCCGATCACACTCTTTCCGCAGCCGGAGTCAAGAATTGCAAAGCCGGGGCTAGAGACCAGAAGAAGGTCATGTCCTCGAAGCCCTTTTCGACGCTGCAGTTCCTTGATCATGCCGAAGTGCGCCTCCTGGGCCGTCACGGCGTGGCAGACAAAGTGCTGAACGAGGTTCGCCGCAGCCGGATTCGCAGAAGACGAAGAGGAGGCCGGACCACCAGGAGGGAGCTTCACCTTGCACTCTCTGGCCCAGTGACCTGTCTTGCCACATCGCCGGCATTGAGTGCGGCGCTTCAGCTCCTCAATCTCAACACGGAAGCTGCGCTTGGCTTCGGCAGCTTGTGGAAAGCGGCGAGCCTTCTGAAGGCGAAGCAGCTCTTGTCGTTTATCCTTCCACGTGGTGGCGAGCACGTCCGCGACCTCATCTTCCAAGAACACCTCTGCATGCTCGGGCTCCGGGTCCAGCTTGTCATGGTCCGCCAAGAACAGCTCGACATCGTTGAAGGACGGGTCGCCGATCTCGTGGCTGTCCTGCTCGTAGGAGGCACCATCGTAGTCCTCGTCGTACCACCACTGGTCATCTGAACGCTCCACATAGTGAACCGATGATGTCTTCTTCCGAGACACCACAAGCTCCGGGAAGCAAGACCGCATGGCCTGGGACTGAACCTCCATCTTCAGGTCGCCACTCGTACGGGCAAGCACCACAGCGCGCTGTTCCTCAGACAGTCCACTGTAGTTCAGGAGAATCCAGCCCTTCGCTTCCTCCGGGAACTTGACTCCAGTCTTACGCTGGCATCTATCAAAGCACTCTCGAGCTCGGGCACACCATGTGCGCAACTGCTCGCCGTCCTTTGCCCGGAGGCAGAAGATCTCCGTGAGGTTCTCGCCGATCTCATCCGTCCGTTCGCGCTCAGGCCAGCGCGTATCCAGAAGTCCAAAGAGGACTTGATCTCCTCCTTCCTTCTGGTACTCCGAAGGCTCGAGATGCTCAACCACTTCGAGGGCCTTGCCCTGGAGAAGCGTCCAAATGAAGCTTCCACGGGCCTCTTTTGGCAGTTGGTCCATCACCGCCATCTTGTTCATGGCCCATTGTTTCCACCTCTTGTACTCCCGCCAGTCGACACTATCGTCGCCGCTGAAGTAACGAAGGCCATGGCTTGGCTCACCCATGATGTACAAAATGTACACACCACTCTCGCCTGAGAGTGCCAAGCGCACTGCACGGTAGCTCCGCTACCAATGTCAGTGACAGCAACACATAAGGCATCCGTGCCTTTTCTCCATTTGGCCCTTAATGTGCCTGCGAACAGTCAAGGCATGAGATGCCATCGAAACAACAGGGTTCACGGTTTAGGTACAAGCACCAGCAACAAAAACATGGCGGGTCCCTCCTTGGAGTGATGATCGATCATAAGCTTGACGTCAACAGTGTTCGGTTTAGGGTTTAGGGTTTAAGGCTTGCTTTTCAGGATTTCTAAGCTAAGGTATCATCATGATATGAGTATATGGAAAATGACATCCTTTCAACTTAGTTTAGGCTGCCTCGCAGCAATACCCAGTATACTCTAACACCCACGACCTAGCCTAAGCCGTAGGCCCTAAACCCTAGACCCGAAACCCTCAACCCTAAACCACACCTTAAACCCTAAGCCCTAAACTCTAGGAGTAGTGAGCTATCATAGCTGAACTGGATTTGCGCTACGAAGGCTGGGGCCACTTGCGATGACCTGCCTGCGTTCAGACGGACCCCTAGCACGTCATGTTTTAGGGTTTAAGGTTTAAGGTTGTGGGGTTTAGGGCTTAGGGTCTAAGGGTTTAGGGGTTTAAGGTTTAGGGTTTGGGGGGTTTAGGGTTTAGGGGTTTAGGGGCTCTACGCATTACACAACTGCCAAGAATCTATAATCTAAACCGTCCTCCCGCCAGACCTATAACAAAGAGATGACCTTGAAAAAACATTTGGTACCATACTAGGGTTTTGGGTTTAGGGTTTAGGGTTAGGTTTTTTATGGGACCTTTTCTCCTCAGGGTTTAAGGGTTCTTCCTAAGGGGATAGGAGTAAAGTGGCCATCTTGATCTATAGCGATAACAACAGCACCTTCAATAGCTCTAGGAAATTATACAAAGATGATAGACCCCTTGCCTCAGCAAAGGTCCTGCTATGGGCAAGCACGTAGGGAAGAATTCAGAATGACTGCTTTTGGCTGGAGATGAGGCTTGTATTGGGGTCTTACAAGGACCCCGCACTAATCTTAATTAGGGTCCATGTAGGTGCTGTTTGTGAATATGTGGGTCCTATGCACCCTGGGTAGGGGTTAAGGTTTAGCTTCTGAATTCCCACCGGGGGGGCCTAGACCTCAACCCTAAACTGGTTTTCGCCTCAGCTTTGCCGAGAAACCGCCTTGACCGATACCTCTGCGAAAGCTGACAGATGGAGCACCTGAGATGGGAAGCACGTTTCAGATTGCGGTTTGAAGATCCTAATTTTTGCAGGCTACTGTCAGGGTTAAGGGCTTCGGAGGGTGTCTTATTGATCTGGGGAAGTGGATCCATACACCCCCTTTAGCACAAGGTTTTTGGGGTTAAGGGTTTAAGGGGCTTAGCATTTGTTTGGGCCTTGGCGCGGAGGATTGCCCTGCATTCGGGAAGCGTATGGATGTCCCTTTTGTTTGAGCAGCAGCAAGATGGAAACGTGGGGAAAAAGAGAGGTGCAAGAGTGAATCTTGCAGAGAAGTGCCCATCACTTGGGGGTTTCCCAAAATTAGGGGGACCTTTAAAGGGATTATTGCGTTTGTACAGGGTATATATAGGGTTTAGGGTTTGGGGATTAGGGTTTAGGGATTAGGGTTTCCCAAAAATAGGAGGACCTTTTTGGGGAGCCCCATAGTAAGGACTATAGTATTTTGGCTCCTTGGCTTTACCTAAACCCTAAACCCCTAAACCCTGAACCCTAAACCCCCAAGCCTGAAATGACATTTCATTGTTCTGCTCCTCATTGAGCTGTGCTCCGGCTAACTGAACTTTATGGGTTCAACTAATACCCCCC
>CAJNIZ010047518.1:7052-35955 GCA_905231905.1 Symbiodinium pilosum | reverse complement strand
CAAGTTTCACTCACAGACGATCTTACACAAACAGATCCATCAGCCCATAATTTAGCAGTAGTGCAGCACAGATCAGTGCAGAGTGTAATCAGCTACACTCTGGCTGACAAGTCGCTTCTTCAGATAGCGTGCGCAGTCGGACCCCTTGAACTGGGCGTTGAAGTGTTGCACTCAAGTATACTGAATCTACTGCCAGCTACGTGGAGCCAAGTGTTAACTTCCAGACTATTGAGCTTCAGAGTTGTGGGAGTGATCGGGGTAAAGGTGAACCTGTTCTATCATTCTATCAGATGCTGAGCTGAAATTTACAATCTTGACAGACTTGCTGATGATGTTGAATTGAGTCGTCTTGTGGCCAATGGCGTCATGAGGTAAGCCCAAAGATGGAGCAAGCGCCGAGGGTATGAAACCCCTTTCGTTGAAGTTCAAAGCCGGTGCCAGAAGGAAAAGGATAGCCGGTCCCATTATTTGAGGCGGTCTAGACTGGTAAGAGCGGCAAACATTGTTTTCAATGGCTACAGCGTGGAATGCTGTCAGGTTGATTTGATTACTTTTACTGATTTGGCGGAAGGTGCGACCGGACATTCAGTACGGTGTGGCAACCATAGACGTCAAGGACGCCTTTTTTTTTGGAAGTTTCCCAAAAGACTCCACTTGTTGCTGACGTGCCAAGTGACTTTGTTGGAAGTGGGAGGTACATTTTCCTTCGATGTGTGCTCGGTCAGAGAGATGAGAGATGGATCTGAGCGGTTGTTTCGGTTTTATGTGAACTACTTGTAAAGATAAAGGTTGTGTCATGCCTTCAGAATCCAGCTGTGATGCGTACAAAACATGGGCCAACGCTGCAACAAATTCATGATGATCTTGTGTTGGTGCCCGTCTCTTGGCTGAAGGACATGCTAGTTCCGTTGCTTCAGTAGAGGTTTGAGATCTCTGTTACAATTGCTTGAGGATCTGGAGATGTTTTCAGATTTTGTAAAAGACGGCGTACAATCTTGGAGGAAGGCATTTAGGTGCAGAGGGGCAATGGAGTAGGGTGTTCTGCTGCAGCTGAATTTGCCAGGATCTTCACTGCTGCGTAGGACTGAGCACGAGGACATAGATCACTGTGGGGAGATTTATTCTGATACTCACTGGTCAAGTAACCGTGTTACGCGCAAGACTTATGGTGCAGCTGGTGCAGCCCCGTTTGTCCTCAATGGTGCAGCGTTTCATCACACGTGTCGATCTCATCGGATTGTTTCGCGGTCAAGCTTCGAAGCAAGTGGTATGCTGCGATTTCCAGTGTCTGCGAAAGGAATTATCTACGTGCCATTTTCAGGTTCATGGTTCAGATTCATGGCCAGCAGTCCCTGCAGTTTGCGTTTAAAGGTTGACAACTCAGCGTGCTGTCAGTTGGCCCTCTGTGCAAGCAGCATTCTCGGGTAGTGTGCCAGGTGGAGCAATCAACAGAATGACCAAGCAGATTGCCATGCTGAATCTTTTGCTTATGCCCACGGAGCCCACTGGTGTCCAGGCAGGTGCCCAATTTCATGATCGTGGTGGAAGTTCAAGTTGCCTTTTTCTGGCTTGCAATGGTTATGGTGCAGAACTGTTTTCATACGGGCCTTGAGCTGGATACGTGGATACGGAGTTGATTTCAATCACGCTGCTGATGCAAGCTTTGAAGAGTTCCTGGGAGTGATCATCGCGGAAGCTGTGTCGTGGGCCGCATCCTTTAGCCTCGAAAGCTGTGCGATCGCAGTGACCATTTTGGCATTATGTGGTTCGTGCAATGAATGCCAAGCTTGTTTCAGAGTAGTAGTTGCCAGACGTTTTTCCCAATACACGTTGTGCCAGAAGTGCATGATTGATGTGTGTGATCGTAATATGCAAGCCCAAAATGTGTGAAAAAGTTCAGTTCCTTTTTCAGAATTTCGTACTTTGATGAACTTTTTGATGTGAGTAAGTGCAGAATCTTTGTCGCATCTCACCTCATTTCCCGGACTTTGGTGAAGGGCGGAAAATTCGGTAGAAATGGTGTGTCCCACCCTATCGTACCCCAAACCATCCTACCTTTGGAGTTGAATTTTAATTTGAATTTGATTGGGACATGCTTGGACTGGAGCTTAGCCGTGTCACCTTCAGATTTCCCGTATGGCATGGTGGGAAGCCCGCCTTTATCGCGGTTCTGTTTCTGAAGTGTCGGTTCCGCCATCCATAGTACAAGAAACATTGCCGATGGCCCCCTCTCCCGCCCCCCATTTTCTACGAAATGGGTTTGCCTATGGAATGGGGGGGCACCAAAAAGGGGGCGGGAACGTGGTACCCGGATACGGGCTCTTGACACCGGGGAGTCTGCAAAAACAAGAAAATCACCATATATTGAGTAAATGCAGCACGCTGCCACGCGGACGTGCAGGCGCTGGTGCTTGAAAGCTTCAAAAAAGACACAAACAGTTATAAATCGTTACATTTTGATCCTTCCCTTTCATAATGTGACAAAACACATTTTGCCGATGGATGCCGATGGCTTTCCTCCCTCATTTATAACTTTTTGTCAGCCCTCTATGAAAAAAGGGGTTTCCTTTCGAATTTCATAGGCCAAAATCATGTTTATCAGGGGGTGCATGGTTAGCTCCCAATTTTATACAAGACGTCACCGTGGGAATCTAAAGGGGGATCCGTTGTGCTACGTCAAGCAGTGTGGACCAGTCCCATTCCTGAAAAGAAAAGTGTCCCGTGTTCGTGCTTTTGCATTGGATCCACATGAAACATCTCACATTCGTTTGATACATAGTTACATAAGTTTATTTCGCGTGAAGCTCTGTTATGTTGTGAGTGGAATGGTGATTTCAGTACATGTTCAGTTGCAAATTCATATGTCAAACCGCATGGACATGAGTGTCGATTCATATGTGAGTTTTCATTTTTTAAAGAATGTGTTGATGGGAACGAAAACTTGCAAGTGGTCGCACATCATTATTTTCTTAAAGGTTGAAGGTTCAGCGGGAATGCCAACAAATTTGCCTTCATGACATTTTTTCACATTCAACAAACTGAATTCGTGGCATCCGCGTCCTTGTCGGGATTTGCCCTTCTTTTCAATGATGTTTAGATTTGGCGAAGCGCCTGTATCAGAAGACCGTGATGATCGTGTATGTTGACAACTTCAGGAACCCAATTGAGCTGTACGAATTTGTGCTGTTTTTCCTGACGTCCCGCAAGTTTGACAAAAACCAGTCAGTTTCGCCAATGTGAAGTTTTACGCCTGTTCCGTTTGCGAGCCTGGTTCAAGGTTTGCTGTTGCCTTTCCTGATTGTACAGCTTTGTGGGAGGCCTGTCGCATCCTTTGCTAGAGCAGTCTGGCATGGATGCAGGATGAATGTTGGGTTTTCAACTGTTTGTGGGAACTTGTCAACGGTGCCTTGCTTAACCGCATGTGCCTCATGGCTAAAAAATCGGCAGCCAGGTTCATTAGAGTTGCAGCCCCATCGGCAGCAAGTCTCGCAGGCATTGGAACACACAAATGGCTGACTTCAAGCTTGCCGTCGACGAAAATAACAAGGCCGTCAGCTTAGACTGCAAACCCTAAACTTTTTTTTGGGTGAACCCTTAACTTGTACATGTAAACTATAGGTTCGTTTGACAAAGCGTGGCCAATGGAGAACTGTTCGAGCCAATGCGCCGCTTCAATTCAATTTTTTGGTTCACATGCACCGTTGCGTACGGGTCCCACATGCCCCTTCAGGCACTTCTACTATCAGAACGCTTGCTTTCCCGGCTAAATGTTAGGCTTGTGGGTTTTTTATGATGTGTTTTTTGGATCTGGGCTGAGCGATATCTGATTGGTTGGGCTTCTCCTGCTGTCTTACCCTTCTTTTGGGTCCCGGGGCTAACCACCATGAAAGCAGGCCACCGAGCTGCCTTTGCTGCGCGTTTGCGGCACCGTGCAGCAACTGGGCCGTGTTACTGCAATTCGCAAGTTTGAAGGGAAATCGGTCAGCAGCAGTAAGACTTGTTTTCCGGATCAGCAAATTGTGAGAGTTACGGGATTTGAAAGCTTGGTTTCAACCGGAAGCTGCATTTCTCCCGAAGTGAAGGCTAAGGCTCAACCTGCAAGCTCTCGAAACATGAAAGTTTTAGCTTGATTTGGTGTCTGAAAAGCCCCCTTCATTCACAACACGTGATCCACCAAAATCGCATATACTTCAAGTTTGCGATCCTTAGCCCATACCCGTTGTTCTTGACAAAACATTACCGTCCAAAGTCCTTTGCTGGTTCCGAGGTATCAGCCAAGCAGATGCACTCCCTTCCATGCTTGAACCAAAATTTCCTGCGGTGATAAATCAAGAATCACCTTCGGCTGAATTTCAATCTGAAGCCCTTTGATTGCACCAAACCCTTGCCCTGTCAAGTCATGCCCAAGCAAGGGCCACCCCTAGGACGATGTTGGTGATATATAGTAGCATTCGAAGGTTCATTCGGTCTTCCAAAGGGATTTAGCTGAGCGACCTTTGTGCCGGATTAAAGGCGGCTGATGTTGCGCGATTGCAGAACTCGTCTTTCGGCACCGAGCTCGAAGCAATGTCAACGCTTCATGCTAAATCCGCCCGAGGCAGAATCCGCACATGCGAGCGTTCTGGGGCGCGACCATATCCTTCTTTCTCGTGCGGGCCTCTTCTAGTCTTAGCTAGGGTGCAAGCACTTGCGCAAAGTCAGAAGCTGCAGTCTAATCTTCAGAAGACTGAGCTACCATCCTAATGCTTGAGGTTTGAGGCTGTGGGGTTCTTTGGAGAGTTCGGTGTAACAAGCTGTCAGCAAAGCAACAGAGGGGTGAACGACATGCTTTAGTTGTCAATGGTGTGCTATGCTTGTTGGGGGGCCCCAAAAAAAGCAACAAACAAAACGAGGGAGCGACTTGGCCCATATTGCGGCAGTCATCGACTCTAAATTCTTGACAGATGAGCTCCAAAGGCCCCGTAGACCATCAATCTCAGGCACTACTTGAGCTGCCCTGTAGCCTTGAAATCGAAAATCAGCTCTGCAATCCCTTGGCCTCGGCTTTGTGACTTTGAGGCTGGCCGTAAGATCTGGAGCGCAATAGTGTTATTTTGGGATAATGGAAAAGCAAATGGAAACTACTATAGTATATTGGGGTATACATTGGGTCTATATTAGGGTTATTCAAAGAGAGGTGCGAAATAGCCTAAAGCCCCTCGTATTGAAACATCGGCACTGATATTCCGGAAGCGCATTTGTCTACAAGAAACTACACACACACAAGAAAAAAAGTCAGGCGTTCCTTGGCTGGTTCGCGCTAGCTCCATTGGGCCTCGAGGCGTGGGATTTCTCCATGGGAGCTGGCAGGGCGTTTAGCAACTCTTCAGGAGTTCTGGTTTTGGGCTTGAGGGCTGCGGGTTAGGTGTGTGCCAGGTCTTGGGTGCTCACAAGTCAGAGTGGCTTGGAGGCCTCAGCATCTTGAAGCCATTTTGTTCAAAGAGTTTGGACTTCGCACATCCTGGCCGTGAACCCTAAGTCCCGCTTGGGATACTGGGCTTCAGGTATGAAACTTAAGTCGGGAACTGGCAACACGGTTCGGATCATGGGTTGGGTACGAATTGAATCAGGGCTCCGGTTTCAGACACTCGCCAAAATGTAGCTGACCCTTGATGATTGCCTTAGGTAGCTAGAGTATATAGGGAACCAAATGCAACATAATCTTTGCGACCTGATGAGTTTGCGTGTGTTCTAAAGTTTTGTCGTGAAAGTGCAGGCCAAATCATGGGAGCGAAGGGTCAAGCTCCTTGTTCGGCGGCCGTAAGACTGCTTGAGCAAATTACCGCAGGTAGCAACCAGCATGGGCATGTGCGAGAACCAGCTGTACCCAACGGCGACCCATCCAACGAGGCTCGTGTGCCCAGCTTGTTGCGTTGCATTGCTTCATGGTTTCCACAACATGGGGAACTCTCCGAATTGTTGTGTATAGACACTATCGATTTGCAAAATTACAGTCTACTTCTTGGCAGAGACGCGGACGACGACGCTTGCAGCCAATCTGGAATCCCAATGGAGCCCCAAACTCTATGGAATTGCAATGTTGAATCGCAATGGAGCCCAGACCCTATAGAATCCACATGTTGAGTCCCAATGGAACCCTTAAGCTGAATCCCAAAGTTGAATCCCGATGGAGCCCTAAACCCTAAACTGCGTGAATCCCCACGGAAGGAAGTGAAGGCATACACCCTAAACCCTTAAAGCCTAAACCTTAAACCCTTAAACCCTAAACCCTTAGATCCTAAACCTTAAACCCTAAACCCTAAAGCCTTAACCTCTGTAAACGCCTTGGAAGGAAGGCATACTTGAAGTTCACGAACCTGGCCTCGGGCCTGACATACTGCACGAAGGGCCAGGCCAGGTCCGACCTTTGCTTTGGAGAAATCTAGATACCATTGGGGTAATATCAGGGGCTACAATTGGGGTTAGATATTAGGTTATGAAGGGTTATTAGGGTTATGGGTTGTTGGTTTCTGTAGCTTGCAATGGGTTGCTGCACGTTTAGTTTGGGTTTAGGCTTGAGGTCTTTGCATTCACCGTTGTTGTGTGTGACCTCAGTTGTGGTGCCTTTCTCAATATACAGATAGTGAACAAGGGAGGGGGGAAACGACATGCCTATTTTCGAAATGCGCAATATTCCCAATTGCCCATTGTCCAGAGGTGCGTGCTTAAGTTTCATGACGTAAGGCTCAGGGTTTCAGTTTTGCTTTGGGTTTCAGACGGGCCTGGATGTGGGGGCTTGGGACACTTGGCCTCAAGGGCCTTCAGGGATCTAATGCAAGTGGACCGCGCAAGGTAAGCTCAGGTAGGTAGCTCGAAGTCTGGGCTTTCGCCATAGCTGCCATAGCCGCATCCGACCGTAGACCCGAAACGCTATGTAACTTCCCTTGTATAAAGCATCCCCCTTTAAGTAGTTTAGACATGTATTCTTCTTCATATTCATTCCCTGCCTTCCCAGCCCTGAAGCTGGAGCTTTGAACACTTCCAGCCTTAAATGCGCTATAGTCTCAAATCTCCTTAAAGGGGGGCTATATAAGGGAGATTATGTAGGGTTTAGGGTCTAAACTCCTCAAGGGGGCTTGATAGAGATTGTATAGGGGAGCATTATGGAGGCTATTCAGGGGGATACTATGAGTTTGGACTATAGCCGAAACGCTGGGCCTTTAAACATCAAAAGCCAACACCTATGACGTGCTTGAAAAGCCGCATCAGAAAGTCCCAAAGGTCAAGGATGCAGACGGCAACCCAACTGATTGCGGCTCGGCGCAAGCTTATAGTCCCCCTTAACTAGATAGGATACGGCTTTGGGTATATTATAATAAGATTCACATATGTCCCATATTCTATCTACTTAAGGGGGACTATACCCTAAACCCTAAACCCTAAATCCTAAACCCTAAATCCTGGGATCAGCCGGGGAGAAAAGGTCCGACAAAAAAAAACCCCTAAATCCTAAACTCTGAACCCTAAACCCTGTATTCTATCTACTTGAGGGGGACTTTAGGACTCGGAACTGCGGCTTTGGGTTGGTCTGGGTTTACAGGGTTCCTTTGCAGGGACTTGAGAAAGACACCCTTACCAGGAAGCCATGTGGTTTGCCATGTGCTCATAGCATGGTAACTTCACTTCACTTCGATAACAGAAACCCAGTGTACACTTCAGGCTTGAAGCAGATTCAGCTTTTAATCGTCTTTGCTTCGGGTAGATTTCATCAAGGGTTGGGAGTGTAGGTGGGTTCACTCATTGCTCGACGGTTTATGCTTGCGAAGTAGCCCAGACTCTTTTGTCCGAGCTGGGGACGAGTAGGTTCCAGAGTAGAATTAAAGCCCAGAGCCATTTACGAGTCTTCTTGAGATGTTGGATCGACAGCTCCGAGCATCCATTCCGCTGCCTCTGGACCATCTTGGGGTCTTCCTTCCTGCAAAGGTTCACGATGTTTAGCGCGCCTCAATTCAGGTTTTCTTGGGAGTCCCCATAACAAGCGCTGCCGTGATTTGCGAGATATGGCGGTTTCCCTGTTTCTTAGAAGTGCTTGAATGGCTCAAGGCTCAGTCAACTTAGCAGGTGGGTACAAACCAGTTTACGGTTACCAATTTATGTTTGCGTCTCTTGGTGCCTTGTTTGTAGTCAGCTAGCTACGTTCCCCCAAACCTTCATGTACGACTCTGAGCTTGCACGCGTAGGATCTTGTTCTAAAACTGCTAAGGCTGCTAAGGTCACATCTTGAACTTTGAGCCCTGATTTCAATCCTAAACCGCAGAAGCTTGCACACCGAGTGTTCACTTGGGAATTGCTCATCTAAAGCAATTCTTTAAGTCTTTAGGCAGCAAGCACAATCCCAGGCGTGGACCCGACGGCCACAGAAATTGCAAGCGGCGTCACGAAGTATAGGTGCCGGTGCAGTTTGAAGATGGAAACTACTATGGTATATTGGGGTTATATAGGGATAATGGAAAAGAGAATGGAAACTACTACAGTATATTGGGGTTATATACTGGCTGGTTGTCTTTTCTTGGGGAAGAATGGTTGGAATGCAGGATGGAGGGCCGGACTTTTCAAGTGCTTTGTAAGTAGGGAGGGGTTTAGGGTTTAGGGTGTCAACGTTCCCCAGTAGTGTGAGATGTCAGCGTCAGCGGTCTGGAGTTCAAGCGGTTCTCATCGGTTGTGGCACCCATTGGGTCCACTAAGCCCTTTGCTCTAAACCCTAGGTAGACCCTAAGCCGGCTTGCTCTTAAGGAACTTAGATTAAGATGCAGATGGGCATAATTGTAGAAAACCCCTGGTTTTCTTAAACGGGATCTAAACACTAAATCTTAAACCGTAAGCCCTACACCCTATATGGGTAGTTTAAATTCCTTAACAGCGACCCGGTAGGCCACGAGGCCTAAGCCCCGTGACCTGGCCAGCTGGATATTATGGTATACTATAGTAGAATATAGTTTATTATGGTATATTATAGGGTATTTTACACCAATATAGTATAATATGAGCTATATTCTAAATACCTTCAAGGGGGGTATTATATAGGAAAGGGTGCGCTGTGGGGCATGGAGTCGTGAACAAAATGAAATTCATCTGTGCTTTCTGCACATTGCACTCTACGGATTATCTGCTTTCCCCATAGACTTTTTGACCCCAAACCATGAATCTCAAAGTGAACAAAGGGTGTGGCTGCCGGAGGCCAGAAGTTCTCGTCAGTTGCGTTTGCACTGCTGGCACCGAGTGCGGCTGGACCGCAGTAGGGAGTAGAGTATCAGATTAAGTTGGGTTATGGTTCAATCACGATTCAGCCAAAGTGCAACGCCTATGTGTGGCGCCATAGAACCCAGAGTTCTCAATCTTGAACCCTCCAACCCATACACCATTTGGTTTTTCACCGGGGTTCAAGACAGGGTAGAGGTTACAACATCTAAATCCCTGAAAACCCCACAAAGTACTGGTTGAACCAGGGCAAAAAGGGGTTATGCGCCATCAGCATCCCTTCATCAGTATTCATCTTGTCCCAGAGTGCGGCAGAGATTTTTTCTCGGGAGGGTTAGATTACATATTAATGCCAGTGTATGGCAAGTGGCTGATGGCTGCAGCATGACAGGCTGTAAAGGGACAATGGCAAGTCACAAGCAAGGTTCGATCGAATCCCAGTATTTTGCGCTTTTTAAGCGACCGGGTCTAGCTTCAAGGGGATTGTTCAACGGACTGCGGGCTTCGCCAAGGCAACGGCATGATTGCAAACGCTGGCGTCGCGGCGGTTGCGAGCACCATTTTTGTGCGGATTGCCTTGGGACACTTGGTTCGAAATGGTCTTCAGTGTTTCTGTGAGTCCCATTCCGTCAGAAAACTGATGGGACAAGGCATCGGTGTTCAACACTTCTTGTTGGTGCTGTTGAAGTTTCAACCTTTTTTCGGCGAATCATTGGTAAGTAGTCATTCTTCCGCCTTGCATGGAGCATGCACAGTTGGATCCATGTACAGTTTTTAGGCTTTCAATATTCAAAGCAAGTCCGTCCCAACTGTAAGCCGAGAGCTGCGCAAAAGCTAGTCAGCTAGTGTTAAGGTGGGCTTGGTGCACGCCTTGGCTGTAAATCTGGACCTTTGAACCCTACACGCTACACCCAAAACCCGGCCCAAAATGCAGACAACTGTCAGGCACGCTTCTGGAGCGATTGGGCCCTGTCGCTGAGCAAAAGCTTGGGTGTCAGGTGATCAGTTCCGCGATGCAGTGGGAAACGGTGCTTTTGGGTATTTGAGCATGTTACGCACATTTCCTCCACCACTAGTAGTAGATCAAGAACATGGAGAGGGCACAAAATTTGATAGTCATTTGCCTGACCCCCCCGTCCATGATCAGTGGGTTCCACTAAAAGAATACCCTTTGTAGGTGCGTGTCGCAGGTTGAACATGGTGAGACGGGAGCTTGAGTTTGCGCCGTTGAGGTGCCAATATGGTTTTCGGGGTGTAGATTTTGAGGTGTAGTTGTGCTGGATTTGCAGATGCTGAGGGCATGAAGGGGAGAACGGCCCAGGAGAAAAGGTTCATGCAGGTACAGCTTGAGGTGCAAGAGCTTAATATTGCATTGCGACGTGTACTAGTTGATTGTTTCATGTATGCTGAGGTGAATGTGCAGTCAGGACCGACATGCTTCTTCTCTTGCAAGTGTTGAGGCGTGAGGCCTGGCTGTTACCCTGCATTAGGCTACAGCCGCAACAGCACCTCAACAGTGTCAGGAGGGACGTGGGCAGGGCATGTCTGGAACCTCACGAAACATGCCTGCTTATCTTACGATTGGAGGTTGTTCAGCCCCGTGTCAGGTTGAAACCTATCAGCACCCTCTCTTGTCAGGACTACTAACCTTCGGAGCGATTTGGGTGGCCGCGGCAGCAGGCATCAGTGCTCCATGGAACTACACGATGATCCGTCTCTTGCTATGCAAGAAGACGTCAGGCGCTCGCATCCCTAGCTTTTGACTGGTTTCAGTTTTCCCTAATGATCTCTTTTACGTTTCTCGAGCCACATACGAGAACACTTGAGCTGATACCACAAACCCAACAACACTGCACAAGCCAACATATCCAAGAAGGTTTGGGGTTCAGCGTGTTTTCACTTTGATGGTACGACGAGTAAACTGAACATGCACCGGAAGATTGTTTGGATGTTTGTTTTTGTTCTTCCTGCTTTGTATCTTGTGAGTGTAGCCCAGCCGCAACAAGGCTTTTTCATCGGCTGCGCTGGTGCCACGCCACCTGGTATTCATGGTGTTTGGGGTGCCCCACTTGCTGTCCTGAACCCTAAACCCTAAACTAATCCCCAATCTTGGCCGCAACAATGGGCCCAGCCTTGGACTTGTACAATGTTGAGGATCGTGAGTAGGGCTCCTGAACCCCAAAGGCTCAGAATCCCCGACCTCACTCAAAAACCCGCTGGACATCTCCGTGCTGCTTGTTGGGATTAGCGCACTTCAGCTGGGAGCGTCTTGGTTAGGGCATTCAGGTTGAGGTGTGGTTGAAGAATAGGAATAATCAAGAAAAATATTGACCATGTACTTTGGCAACCTCTTGTCGTTCACACTTCCTCGCGTGTATTTGCAAATCTGAATTCGATGCGAGTGCGGAGGTTCGTCACCAACCAGTTCTGGTGCTCCCTGATGTTTGCCCCCAATGTGATCGGCACTGCGAATGCCACGGCAGCTGGATGGGGCAATCTCGGCGGTGGTGCCACTTTGCCTCAGCTCGAATTGGGGATTTGTTTTGAAGGTCTTCTCCTTGACGAGGAAGGTGTTCTTATGTAGCGGGACTTGATTCGGTGGTGCTGGGCTAGGCACCAAATGGGCTAGGCATTTGGTATTGACATAATCATCCGGGGCGCAGGAGATGAACACAGCATGTACTCGCTGTGTGGTTTGGTGATTACTGTCATTTTCTGGGGCAACGTGAAGACACAGATTTGAATTCAGCAGTGACTATTGCAGTCATTGTTCATTTGTTGTAGCGTGATCATGGTTTGCGGGTTGTCAGGGCATGTTGCAGGTCGGTTAGAAGAACTTTTTTTGAAGGTGCAGTTGTGGATTTCGGGGCATACGCACATGGTGTGCAGCGATTGAAGTCACGCTGACGGAATAGGTGATTGACCGCTGGGGGGCAGCTTGAACCACGCTGCACTTGCCCGGCCGGCCCCACTTGCTCGGTTGGTCCCTCTTGCAACACTTGCCCCACACTTGCCTCGCATGCTCCGCTTGCCCGCTCACCTTGCTCACCACAGTTACCACACTTGCCCCAGTCCCTGAATCACACCACCCACCTCACAAGAGGAGCAAAGTGCAGTTAGCAGAAGGCAGTACGGCATGCGGGAGGGAGTTGGGACGACTAGGACATGGGACGAGAGAGGCAAGCGGGGCATGGGCAAGCCATCAAGGCAGACAGTCAAGTCTAAGTAAAGGGGAACACGTGCAGCAATCGGGACACATTGCGCAAGTGGGGCTTGGCCTTCAAATCCCCTCAAAGCCAACCCTCTCAAATCCTGTATTTTCTCTGATTGGAGCATTCCTAAGGGGACAGCTTTTTTTTTCAGCGGCCAAACTTGGCGGAGCAAATCTACAAAAGATTCGACAATTATTGTAAAGGAAATGCTAGCGGCTAGCGCTTGGGCTCTCAGTCGGCAGGACGATGACGAGGGGTGTGTAGGAAAACTGCCAGCATTAAGCCTACCATGCTTGCATATGGCCACAGAGGTGGTGAAGAGCATCATATCAAGATTTCACAAAGACACGTGTTGTTTCACTTGACAGAACAGAACATTCTTCCCGACTTTTTGAGCCTGTTGCAAAAACCTCTCTTTGCATGATTCCCAATTGTCGGAGCCATCGTGAATCCACCTCCAGCCCCGCGACGGGCACGGTGATGGCGGGGCCTGGCATGTGCAGAGCCAGGTGCGAAGGGTTCCAGCAAGTGCGAGAGGGAACTCCATTCCGGGGGCGAGGAGGAGATCCTTTTCATCTATCACAAGGTCCTCAACCACAAAACCATCTGGAAGTTCATTGGGGAACTCGGGATGCAGTTTGTGCGAGGCCTACTGGCAGCCCAAGGTGGGAACCCCCACCTATCTTTTGCATCATGGTTGTCCTCACGATCCTCGGTGAGGTCACTGATATCATCTTCTACTTTGCTTTTCGCCGGCCCCCTGAACGCTGGCCCCCTGAACGACCACCCGGACAATGCAGAACAACTTGCACTAGACACAGGCTTCGTCAACTACGTGGACTCCGGCAACGTTTTCGTCGACTTGGAGGGCGACTACGGCTGGGGAAAACTGCAGCGACCAGGCCATCACGGACATCAGCATCTTCATTGCGCCGCGTGCTTGCAGCAGTCTGTGCCTTCGAGGCCCGATACATTCGAGGCAGGAGGTACACATGGAGCAGGAGACGGACGCACTGATTTCGCAAGGGCACCATCTGGCGTGCACTACTTAATTGCCGCGGACTACTTAGAGCCCCTCGAACACAGGTCACCAGGCAATGGTCGAAAATCCGCACTGTCAAGATGGACATCGCGGCCTTTGTCCAGATGATCCCCTCACACTCCATGGCGACCCTTGTAGTCAACAGGGGCAATTCCGTGCAAGGACTCCTGCGGGCACGCCGCTTTCTACTTGCACGGCCCTGCGCACAAATCCTCACTTTGAACATGGTGGTCACGGCCTTTGTCACTCTGATCCACCTCTACTACCAGGCGATCTCGGCACCCATCCAGGGCGACACTACCACGCGAAAGCTACGTGCAGCACGCCGCGCTATGAACGAGGAAGTGGTGACCTTCAACCAGCTGATCCACTTTTGCTGCACGGCGGCCCTCGTAGCCGTCATGGGCGCCTTCTTGCCAGCGAAGTGGTAGCTACTCCGCCGGCCCCACGGCGACCAAGACGCACAATACCATTCGGTCTCATGGTACTTGGCATGTTTCTTCTTGGCTTTGTCACCCATCAGATCGTGGCCAGGCGCATCTGTCACAACAACATTACAGGAGCTGATGGGCATCTTTGCGGTTTTGTTCTCGGAGGCGGTTATCCGACGGCCTCAGCATGAGTGTTGACAGCTACCGTCTCGACCCCATGGCGGCGAAACGAATAGGGGAAGCTTCCCACCCCGGGCCAGGTGCACTGAGGGCCGCTCAGCGCAGACGACGAAGCCGCGGCCCAATCACCAGGGGGGAGGTCAAGACTTTGATCAAGAGCGCCATTGAGGAGTTCATGGCACAATGGGGTCACGCACAAGCTACTTGGACGTCGCCAACAGCTACCACTACCGCACGGTGGCCGGAACACCAGCACTCCTATGACAACGATCGTTCTTGTGGTGGACTTTGGCACACTACCACTTGGAACCCGGACACCTACAACGACCCAACTTTGCCTTGGGGACGTGCGCTACAAGACCCGGAGGAGGATTGGACAAGTTCAGCTTCTACTTGGCCTATGGCGACCCCAGCAATGCACGAGACATGGAGTCCATCCAAATCTTGGAAGGCCGCAGCGTGGCCCACTGACACCCACAACAGCGTCCATGACGCTAAACGATGGGATGATGGGACCTCACGTGGCCGTCATTGGAAGAGAGCTTGCACCCTTCCTCTACCCCATCGGCATCACAAGCTGCGCGACAGATCTAACTCAGTGACCAGCCTCGGAAGAAGAAGCCCCGGGCGAGAGACAAACCCAGGTCTGAAAGTACACATTGCAGGTGGCAAAACTGGTAGTTGAGTGGCACGCTCTTAGCCCGCCATGTTGTGGGTGGTTGCTTGTAGTCCGGATCAACGGTGCGAAGTCGCAGGCCCAAGCCACGGCCCAACACTGCTCCAAGTTTTGACTCTTGAAGCACTCTGGCGTGGTACTCCTCGTAGCTCTCGCTCTCGTGCCATGCCACCCAGTTGATGCCAATGTCCTCCTTGAGAATGTCGCCCCTGTTCTCTCCGATAACGTCGGCAAAGTAGACGAGGCCTCCCGCTTTGGCTCCTGAGCGCAGCCAAAGTTTCCTGACGTCCGCTGCGCGCTGGATGCGAAGGCATCAAGGATGGAAAGCTGGCCAACTCCAATCTGGCCCGCCCACAATCTTGCATGCTTGCCCGGCTCCTTGAGGACCTGATTCCAGCGATCGGGCCCATACGCGTACTCGAGTGTGAGTCTTGCCAAGTAGGTGTTTGCTCGCTAGGTCTGCAACGGGGAGGGCGGCTTAGCAACCACCAGCGCGGTCTTTGAGCGGCTGTCAATTGAGGCCGGGCACGGTCCTGTAGTAATAACATGGAGACTCCTCATGACAAGCTTGCCTCCCGCGTAACCAGGCACTGGAAGATACTCCGCTCCTTTCGCCCACTCAGGTAGTAGGCGCCGAGGAACGTCGAGGAGTATAGTGAGGCTGTGGTTTGCTTCATCATCTGTCTTAGTGGCATTGATGAAGTCAAACGACTCCTCAGCTTCCTCTGCGTCATCGGTGTATAGGACCCATGAGATGCCCTCAGTTCTGTCGAGCTCGTACGCCAACTCCGCCGCACCACCGCGTACGTTCCCTTAACGCAGCCGCGCGCGACCACCTTTGCCGACTACCTGCAGCACCAGCGCACGCGCGCTAAGACCAGGCCGGCGCGCAAGCAGAAGCCCGACCGTGCTGACAACGTCACTGTGCAGCTGGATACCGAAAAGGGCACGAAGCGCATTGCCCTTGGTGACAACAAAGCTCTTGCTATGCAGGGCGTCCAGCGCCAAGACACCGGCAATTGGGCGCCCAACGCTATACTATTGACAACGATGGCGGAGGCAACTGTCTATACCGTGCCCTCGGTGCCATCAACCTCGGAGGCAAACCCCGCAATCACAGACAACTACGCCGCTACGTTGGCAAGTGCCTGCTCGAGTTTGAGTCCGACTTCAAGGAGGCGTGGCGAAGGCGGCGAGTACAACTGCAGCGGGCGCGAACGCGCCTGCGACTGGGAGACCTTTCTCATGGAGTCCCAACACGCCAGCTGGGGAGGTGTCCTGGAGATAACGGCTTTGTGTCGTGGGCTAGACCTTCGTGGATGGCTCAGGGCAAGCTGCGCCTTATCAACCCTGAAGGCGCCGCGGGCTTCTTCGCTCTCCACTACAAGAACGACGACAAGCACTCATCGCCACCTCGACCCCGTTGAGCGCGAGTTCCAGCAAAGGTACGAAACACTTGGAGGCACATCTGCCGAGCCCGACACCGTCGTCCTCAGAGGCGGAGGACGCCCATGCCTCTCTGACTGCGGCTCTGTGTGTCAGTGGCAAGGCATCGGCGACAGCAAGCAGGAAGCGGCTCGCTGAGGCTACTGCCAGACGCCCGGCTCTCACCGACTGTCCGCAGTAGGAAGGCCAGCGCCAAGCCTAGCAAGAAGCCAAGACTGGCCCTCGCGGACTGCGCCTCTACGACTTCTAAGACCACACCCGTTGACAAGTCCCTGCCTTCTCGTGGGGGCGCTCAATCTGGTTCTAATCAAGAAGATGTGGTTTGGACTTGCAACGTATGCCGCAAGCCTATCCGAGCCTGCAATAACGCTGTCCTTTCTTGGAGGCGCGCCAATCGTATTGTACAAGCGCACAAAGGCACGCCGACCAGCCACTTTCATCAGATCCAGAAGCGCGCCGTGATCGTGCGCACCGCTGCTGGCAGGCCTTTGGACCAAGTTTCCTGGGAGTGTGCGTGGTGTTCTCAGACGCTGCCCCAGTGCGCAGCTGCTCGTGCCGATCCAAGAGACCCTGTGCCCTCAAGCAGAACCACAGAGACATGATCCGCAACCTCGGAGGTACTGCCGCCGCCGTGCAGATTTTGTCGCGCAAACAATGGGCGAAAGTCGACAGGCCGTACACTGCTCTTCAGATGGCTTCCGACCAACTTCGTGAACTTCGGCGCCTCAACGGCAAGACGGACCATGAGCTTCGCAGAGTTGAGCGGGACTTTGACATGCGCCGCACCACTGCCTACACATGTGCTACATATGTTGCCGGTTCTGGTGCAGTAGGAACGACCTTACGGATGACCTCGAAGGAGCCAGAGCTCATTGTGACGGACGCCGTGCTCGCGCCCAGAACCTCAGCGACCGTGGTGTCCGTCATTTCAGGCGGATCTCAGGAGCTTTCACGTGCAAGTCTTTGACCAAAAGCTGGGCGGCTACAAAGCAGGAGGTCCAGCTCTTTGACCGCACCTTTCTCCAGCTCAAAAAGCAGCTAGGGCGTCAGCCTAAAAAAACCAAGACTGCTGAGAGGGCGGCCCTACGCAAGGCCCGCCGCGATCAAAAGTCTTTGGCGCTGCGCCAGCATGTTAGAGATGACCAGAGGGCCAAAGTTGTTAGGGAAGGCAAGGAGCCTAATCCTGGACTGTTGAGGGCTTCTACCGTCAACATCAATGGCAGCAACCACTTTTGGAGCATGCTCGCTACCTTGCCCTCACTCAGGGAGAGGACGGACACCATTGCGTTTCAGGAGGGCGGCCTCTATGGCGCGGACAGGGCTGCGGCGGCCGCCAGGGCTGAAGCTCTTGGGTACAAGTTGTTCGTTCCTGACCTCCTCCGCGTAGAGGAGAACGAGTTCGAGGTGTTGGCTGGCTTGTCAGAAGAACCATCCCTGCAGTTGCCTATGACACGTACAATGCTGAGGATGGCGAGGTCTACGCGATCCAGCTACACAGCACCCTCTGGATATCTGCGTGGAGAAGACCCACCGCCATTCATGATGCTGACTTTCGCAACTTCGTGGACGGCCTCTTCGTGGTTGCAAGAGCCAGAGGGCTAAGTGTGGTTTGTCTTGGCGACTGGAGCCTGGAGCTTGAGGAGCACCCCGGCGTCACCGCAGAACGCCGCCTGTGGGCAAACCCTGACAGTGAAGATCCTGATCTCTTTGCCCTTGCCAGGTGGGATGGCCAGCGTGCTATCGACTACGGCTTTGGCACAGCGGACGTTCAAGGCCGACCTCAGACCTTCTGGGAGGAAGTTTTCAGTGGCCACAAGGGCGTTGATTTTGATTTTTGGATCCATACCAGAACACAAAGCGCAGCAACTTTGGACAGCGCCTCCTCTTTCACTAGGCCTGCTGACATCACCCTCGGCGCCTGGCAGCAAGCTTTGCAGCGAGCCTGGGACGAGCAAGACCGTGCCCTTCCGGACCCTCACGCCAGCGCGGAGGTAGCAAGGGCAGCTTGGCCAGCTTTACTACTGCAACTCGCGGCCCCAGCGCAGCAACAAGGCAGTCTCTACAAGCGACGGCTCAGGCGGCTTCTTGTAGCTAAATTCAAGACCCATGTGCAGGTGGGTTCTATACACCAGACCATACCCCTTACGTATCAGACGTTTTTCGCATAACGTATCAGTGGCTCGCCTTTTACGGCCGTAAAAACGCGAATTACGATCGTAAATCGGCCGTGCGCTACGCTACAACAACAATTTACGATCGTAAAACGGCCGTTTACGACCGTAAAATTGCCGTTTACGACCGTAATTGGAAGAATAATATGATACGCGTTCCGTTTTTAAATGATACGCGTGCCGAGGGGACATTTCTCGGCAATCCTATAGAACATGGGTCTTGAATTTAGATAAGGCTTCTTGGCAGACTTAAGATGCGACCAGCAGCTCATCTCCAGTATCTGCAGCTCATGGTCCACCCGTCTCGTTTGGATGGGATGGCGCAATGGAGAGCACACAGTAGAGCAGGCCCTGCTTGAGACTTTGCACCGGCTTTGACATCAATGAGTGTGGTAAGCACGCCGCCAAATGGGTCAAGGGCCACCCTACGATGCCGGCGCCTACCATACTTGTCGACGAGGACAGCCCTGCCCACGGACGTCGAGGCCTTCCATTCTGGGGCGCTATATGGGCCAGACCCCGCCGTACCTTCACGAGCTTAGAGACGGCCTGACAGAGGACCAGTGCATGGGCCCTTCCTGATGTGCCTTGGCTACCCACTACCCAGGATTTGGTTGCAGCAGGTCACCGGCAAGCAGGCTGTGCACACGGCCCTGACAACTGGATGTTGCGCGCCTGCCCGAAGGCATTTTTGAGGTGTTCGGGAGGTTCTGGGACGACGGGGCGATAGAGGCTCCTGGCCGCAAGCCTGGCGACAGATGCGCCAGGTGCACCTGCGCAAAGAAACTCAAGCCGACCTTCTTGGCCTGTCAAGCCCAAAGATCTGAGACCGATTTCTGTTATGGTTGTCTGGTGCAGACTCTTCATGAGAGTTGTCATGCGTCAGCCTGCGATCAGAGATTGGAGTGTGGCCATCGCCCCTGAGCAGTGCCACGGAGCCTTGCGAGGACGTAGCGTCAGCGCCGTCCTTGGTCACCTTGCAGTTTGTCTTGAGAACAACTTGCCTGCGCTTGCCCTTGATTTTTCCAAGTGTTTTGATTCGGCCCATCCTTTGCTAGCCTTAGAGCTACTTCGGCAGCACCAGTGGCCGGGCCCCTTGCTTGGACTCCTTGAGCATGTTTGGTGCAATCAGCAACGTTTCCTGCAACTGGCGAGAACCTGCTCTGCCGCAGGGCGACCCTGCCAGCCCTCTGGGATTGATGCTCATCCTCATTGATGCAGTGAGCGATGTTTCCGCCTCTACTCAGGTTGTGCAAAGCATCTACATCGATGACGCCGACACAGTCCGTCAAGCGTTACAGGCAAAGCAACTCTGGCAGCACTGGAGCCATAGGCTTGGACTCAGGGAGAACCTGAGTAAGCTGAAGGCCCTTGCCTGGGACTACCATCAGTGCAAGGACCTCTTGCGCAGAGGAGTCCCGCAGCAGTCGGTTGTCTCTGAGCTTTTCCTATCATTGGAGTGCGGGTCCAGTGTGATGACAGACAGCTATCACGCGCCAGCAACGCCTCGATGCTGCCCTGTACCGCAGTGAACGCATTGTCAGGGCACCTGTGGGCATAGCTGTGCGCGCCCATCTGTTTAGAACGAGGGTCATTCCCAAACTTGCTTTTGGATGGTGGTTCAGAGCCATGCCGGAAAGAGTCCTCAACAAGCTCTACGCTAGCTATTGCAAAGTAGCATCCGTGCACCACATGGCTTCCAGAGATCTAAGGGTCATTTTCGATGGCCACAAACTGTGCTTGGATTTTCAGGCCTGGCAGCAGGCGTTCCAGGGCCTTAAGCCACGGCCTTACCTGGCGCGCTGGCAGTAAGTGGATAGGTGTTGTCGGCAACAAGCTCAGCTCCTGGGGCTTTCAGTGGCAAGGGCCCTGGACATTCAGGTCCAGCGACGGCCGTTCAATCCACTTGACCAGAGATAATGAGCACCAGGTTTTGCGCCAAGTTCGTGAGATCTGGTGCGCTCATCACTGGCAGTGCTTCTTGCAGAAAGGCAGGCGGGACAGCTTGCTTCTTGCCCACGTACCGCAACCACAGCGCTTCAAAATTGCGCAGAAGTATTTGGACAGAAGCAACGGCCACGGCAGAGCCGTCTTGACTGGTGCAGCAGTGTCACTTGCAGTGTATCAATTTGCATTTGAGGGCCATTAGACAAGGTTGTGATTTTTGTGGCAGGGCCGATGTTTTCCGTGACTGGGAGCACCTTACCTGGCAGTACAGTAGATTCCAGCAGTCGCGACCCCGTGCGCCTGATGATATCCTGCAGAGACGCTTGGGCTGGCCGCAGCAAGAGGCGGACTACGATGAATCTGTGTTTCGCCACCTTACTGAGGTTCGAACAGTTGTTTGGTTGCAAGCTCCCACCTCCAGGGGGCGCTGCAGGTTCTAGCTGCCGCTTGAGGTGCCAAGGTCCTCAGGCCTAGCATCTACCAACAACAGCCAGTTCCCAATTGTCGGAACTGCGTGGCAGCTGTTTTGGGGTTTTATGGCCTGGTTAGCAACAGGTTTGCGCACAAGATGCTTCACAACACAATGCCTCGAGAAAGATCGACCGAAGAGAAGGTCCAAGAGGTTCTGCAGCGAGCATTGGCCAAGAGCATTGAGTTTAAAAGATACATGCGAGGAGGCGAGGATATCAATGAGGATTCCGTTTTTGTGTCGATAGATGCTTGGATCCCCAAGTGCTTGTGGCTTTTGTGGCCAGCAAACAGACTGCGACAGTCTGCTGTGTTGTAGCTTTCACGCCAGGCGTCGGGACACTTTAAGCCACTGCTTCTTGATCCTTCGTTGGCGTGGTTGGTATTGCCGGGCAGAATTGAAAGGGTGAAGGAGCCCGAATCATTTTTGGTTGCAAGTTGAAGACGTCAGAACTTCATCTTCATGATTGTTTGCGGCGCAGCAGGCGTTGATTCAGCCATTCTTGTCCTGTATGTGTCTGTTTTTCGTGAGGATGTGCATAGTGCTTTCTCAGATCCGCGAGCCGAAAGAAGGATGTTGCAGCCGGCCATTCGATTGCCTGAGGTTTGCCAGCTGTTTTATAGTGCTGGGAAGCATGGCATTCCCAACAAGCGTAAAAAAAAAAGATTAACGAGATGAGCAGCTGGTGGGCGCATAGCTGTCTGGCCGCGACGCGCGATCTGTTTTCTGCGCCCATGCTCCAAGGGGACCATGCGATCTGTGGTCCGTGATGGCCATGTACATTCTCCTGATTCTTGCGGATCGTAGCCTGCATCCCCAAGTGACGACTTTGTTGACGACGGGAACTGAGTGATGCCAGTCGACTTTGCAGCTTGAACTCAGTCAGTGTTAGGAAGCTTGTTTTTAAGATTTTCGGTGGAAGGAGTATGCGAGACAAGATGCTGGCGGGGGAAGCGGTAGTTAGGCAGCGGGTACACCCGCGTGCCAACCTCTTCCTCCTCCTCCTCCTCAGCTGCAAACACAGAGGCCCCGTGATATCTTTTGGTTAGATTTGTGGGATGCATGATGTGTGTGTCCCAACAAGTCAGTCCTAAAGTCCTAAAGCTTGGAATCAAACTGGGACACCAAAGGGCCCTTCAGAGAGTTCCCCATAACATCATTATGGGATTCCCAAGTGCTGAAGATTGGCACCCGGTCCGTGGTTCTGGGTCCACCTGTAAAGAGATATGATTTCAGACCAAGCCCGTGTCAACACCAGGCATTATGCGTGCGTGTTATGACGCTGGAGTGCGTATCCGGGAAAAAGTCGTAAGCAGACACCGCAATCTTTGTTTTACAATATAAAAACGTTTTAAATAGGACGTACGTTCCTCATTGTTATACGACAGCACACCAAACCGTGATTTCCAAGGTCACGCAAATCTTCATGATGAGTGTCCTCTTCAACCCCATGGTAGAGTCTGGCATTGCCCCGGACACCGCTTGGCGTCTGGCCATGATCGTGCCAGCAGTGATGTTCTTGATCGTCGCTCTCAGCTTGAAGCTCTTGTGCTGGGACACGCCAACGGCTAGGCGCGGTGTCACACTCAGACATAAAGCAAGCAAGGATAACACGTCTCCGCCGCCAGGCGCTTCGACGTGTCCGTCACGGGCAAAACCCAGAAACCATCCATGATGGACTATTGTGAAGTGCTCAAGGACAGGAAGCCGTATGGCTGGATGGAGAATAATGTGTAAATAGTAAATGTCGACATGCATAGAGAATCGCTGTTTGTTTGAGGACGTTCGTGTGGTCGTGATGATTGCCCAGTACTCAGCGTGCTTCGGCGCTGAGATTCGGCAGCATTCATGCTCGGGCGGCTGCTGTTGTTTTTAAATGACGTTTCATTTTCAGGGCACATAACACTTTGAGCAGCCGGTTGTGCCAGCACACAAGCATGAACGCGGTTTGGGGTTGTCTACGTAGTCCGTGAGGTTAATTCGCTGTACTAAACATGTGTGTTGATGATTTTCAAAATTGTGTTCTTTAAGGAATGTTCGTTATCCAATTCACACCATTAAGATGCACACTTAGGAATTAGCGATGAATAATCAGTTGGCGACGCACTTTCGCACGTACTTCCAGCTGGCGGCAGCAGATGCTTCAGCATTGGCGGGCTCCTTTGGCTTGATGAACCTTTTCGCCCGTAGCTTGGGAGGCATCACCTCTGACCTGCTCTTCAAGAAGTTCGGCTTCCGCGGCCGCATTTGGGCGCAGTTCTTGTCGCTCTTCTTCGAAGCCATCTTCTTATTTTGCTTCGGACTTGTGGACAACAGCCAGCCGTGGTATGTTGCGCTCGCAGTGCTGTTGTGCTTCAGCTTGTTCGTGCAGATGGCTGAGGGGACCTCTTATGGTATCGTGCCGTTTATGAATAAGCAACAGTTGGCCATAGTGTCCGCCTTGGTCGGTGCGGGCGGAAACCTGGGTGCCGTCATTGCTGGCTTCGGCTTCTACCGCCCGATCGAGGACTGCCACAGAGTGAATGTTGCTGTTTCATCTCAAGTGAGGGCATTATCTTCCGTGAAAAGCATGTTATAGTGACAAGTTTCATATCGCAGGACCCTCTTCTGCCGTTCCAGATTCATGCTGGCTATGTAATGTTCTGGACTTTGCTGACGCCATGTTACTACTGGGCGGAACACGGTGGAATGTTCAGCGGGCCGGCTGTGAAGGCTGCTGAGCCAGCAGCCCCTTCCGTGTGAAACGCAGCCATGACCCAGGTGTCGAATTGAATTTTGTCATGTGTTTTCCACATGCGGAGTTGGACAAAGTCTGCTCCTTGTCATGCTCAATGCATCGGCCCGTTCTGGCAAGTGAAAACTTTGCCAGGCTCGTGACAGATGCATGCTAACATCCCAGTCCCAGCATGGAGTGCAGGACCTTCGTATGGACGGTTGGATCACGTAGAGAGCCTGTACGCCCCAAGGGCGATCGGTCCATCGTGAGCAACCGCATCTAGGACCTCTTGGTTGTAGCAAGAGCCCAGCGAGCAAACAAGGCTGCTCAGACTAAACGTACCTGTACAGGTAGGTGTTTCTGAGTGTTCTGTTGAAGTAAGACCTGTCGCCGTTGGCGATCCGACAGTCAGTGCTTCAACTACTAATTGGAAAGCTGGTGGACATTGATAAGCTGGGTTGTGAGGGCAGTCGGGCTGATAAGTCCTTCCGTTTTGTCACAAGGTATGCTCCCCGAACAGTTATACTATACTCCTACTTTAGTTCTTGTGGCCTGTATAGATTCTAACCTCATTGGTAGCTGTGTCAATAACTACAAAACCTTCAAGTGTCAATGGCCTTCCCTGCCTGGGTTTAGCTCAAACCTGAAGTTGCTCTACCCAAAAGTAACAAAGAGCCCAGCGATACAGCCTGATTCAAAATCGCAGGAATGCTTTTTTGTCGGGTTCCATCTTGGTTTGGGGTAATGACGGACTGGGGGCTGTGTTTGGACGCGGCTTCTGAATCTGTGTGGTGCCACCAGCTTCGTACGTTTAGGGTTTGTGGTTGCATGGGCTACTGAAACATTACACGTCGACAGCTGCTGCTCGTATCACTCCTTACACCCCCGCCCCACAGTGAAATCAGTCTCGCTGGAATCAAAAAACTATTTGCAGGGGGGTTGTTTGGGCTAGCTTAACGGCCGCCTTGTTGGTGGTTCATGGATGCATCTAAGTGGTGTCACGAATTATACAACGGTGTAGGGTGTGTGTTTGCATCTATGTATACGCTAGATGCAAGGTTTAGGATTTTGCGTGGCAATATGTGGGGTTGTCAGCAGGAAACATTTTTTCAAGCTGATTTTGTGCGCACTTGCCCCTGGGTGCAAACATGGCTTAGCCCGCCACGAACCTCCAAGAGTGTTCACAACTTTGCCGCAAGCTGTTTTCCCATGCTCACTTAGTCTACCATAGGCAGGACTTCATACGTTCCGTCACTATCATAATGTGTGTTTATTTTGCTCCATCGGGCTAAGCAGTATTGTTTGAAGAACTCCGGCGGTTTCTTTCCCGCAGCTCCTTCAAGAAGTCATTCGCACGTACTTCACCAGAGCGTGAGGAATGAAAGGGTTGCACTTCCACGTAGGAAACTTCTGAGAGAAAACGTACGGCATGTGTTGAGTTGGGTACGTCTGGTACTAAGAATCTCCCTGGACGAAACCAAAGAGATGGCGAGCCAGGAGCACTGAAGCTGCATACAAGCACCATGCTACAGAGTGCACAAAACTGCATATCGACATTGAGCTTGCATTACAAAGCGTTCTGCAAGTAGTTGGGGTATTGCACATGGGATTTTAGGTTGTTGCTGCACATGCTTATTACGTACTGATGGCACCTGATGCAGATCGGTTGTCGTTTCAGTTTCGTGCATGTCCAGTGCGAGTTTGTCACAATTGTGAAGCAAAATACTCAACCTAAAGAAGGTCGTAGCTTGTACTATGGATTCTTATCGTGTGTGGTATGCTGCCTATCTAGACATTAACGCACAATAACTTACCAAGCGCATCGTACTTAGAAGTTCCACTGTGTCCGGCCCTGTCTCTGTGGGCCTTGGGCCTGCAACCCAGAAGGATGCCTGACGCCCAGTCTCTAGTTTGTCCCGCCACTTTGTTCTGGGAGTGCTTTTCTTGCTGTGCATATGACACACTACATGTTGGGGTTTCTGGGGATGTTGCCTGCTGCACCCCTCTTTGTATCCAGGTATAAGACTAGAGGAAGTTTTGCCAGGACCCTGACCCTGAACCCTAACACTGAACTGTAAGGTGGGGAGTTGTTTCCATATGAGCTATAGTCTAAAGTCCTCAAAGGGGGGTTATAAAAGGGATTAGACAGGGGACTACTATAGGAGTTACTAAGGGGGATACTAGGAGTTTAGACTATAATCCCCTACAATCCCCTATATAATCCCAGTTTCCATTTCATTTTCCATTTTCTTTTCCATTTGATTCTCCATGATTAAGGGCCCTTGTTTAGACTAAACCCTAAACCCTAAACCCTAAACCCCTAAACCCTAAACCCTAAACCCTAAACCCCTAAACCCTAAACCCTAAACCCGCTCATATGACCAAGGATAAAGGTGCTGTGGAGTGGTGAAGGAGCTTGGAGAACCACAGGGGCGGCTTCTGAAAGATTCAGGGCCCGAAGTGTAGGAGTCCCTACGAAGGGCATTATGTGATTTTGGGGTATATAGTAACAGGGATTCTAAACCCTAAGCCCTAAACCGTTTCAGCAACATCTTATCCTGAGGATCCCCATGAAAACTGGGATGATGCACTGGTTGGTAGGGTTCAGAGCTTCAGAATTTTGGGCTTAGGTAGGGAAATGCCCCAGTTACAACCATGTAAAGATTTAAAGTTTCTTTTAGTTCTTATCGTAAGAAGGATCAAGCTTTCTTAGTTTTAATTGCCTAGGTTGGGGTGTTCAGTGCGAGTTGGTCAAGGGACACGACCAACTCTGTCAGGGCAGACGGTTCAGGGTGTAAAGCTAAGTGTGCTGCTGTTTCCAAACGGAAACTAAAGCTGTCACAACAAGGATATGTCGTAAATAATCCACTTTCCTACAGTGAAAACTCAATTCAAGTCCCGGCCGTTCCATGGCTCGGCAGACAGCGCCTTTCTGTCCGGGTGTTGGCCGGTAGGCATCACTGCAGGTAAGTTCCTCAACGGTAACCCAGAAGAGGATTATTCTCCGCCTTGCGCGCCGTATTCTAGCCGCCCGGCCCTCGACGGTTGTTGATTATATTTTTCTCAATAGGCACTATGGCATCACTCCGAGCCCTAAACCCTAAACCATAAATAGTAGTTTCAATTTTCCTTTCCATTATCCTTATATAAGCCCCAAATACACGCTATAATCCCTACATAAGACCATATAATACCTATAATCCCAATAGTTTTCATTTTCTTTTCCATCATCCCTATAGAACCCCATAAGCACCAAACAGTAGTGGTTTGGTGCTTATGGGGTTATATAGGGATATTGGAAAACAAAATGGGAACTACTATTTATGGTTTAGGGTTTAGGGCTTGGCTAAATCCCGATACAGTTTTCGCCTAATGTTGTGCCACCCGCAAAGGGTTACATCATTTACAAATGTCAATAATGTCTGAGTAATGAACCGCCAAACCCTAAACCCGAAGCCCTACACCCTAAACCCTCATCCCGTAAACCTTTAACGAAGTCGCGCAAGGTCCAAAAAGCGCCCATCCGAAGGCGGCAGGGCACTCGGGCGGCTGCGGGCTTCAAAAAGACATGAGATTGGCAGCCTTTACAGTTTAGGGCTTGGGGTTTAAGATATAGGGTATTTTGGATTTCGGGTTTAGGATTTTGGGTTTATGGTTTAGGATTTTGGGTTTGGGTGTAGGATTTTGGGTTTAGGGGTTAGGATTCTGGGTTTAGTGTTCAGGATTTTGGGTTTAGGGTTTAGGATTTTGGATTTAGGATTTTGGGCGTATGATTTTGGGTTTAGGATTTTGGGTTTGGGATTTTGGGTTTAGGGTGCAGGATCTAGAGTTGGAATGCCGTATTTGTGCCTGGTCATTGCAAAGACAATGAACAAGGAAAGGGGAACTGGGATGATAGATGGATCTAGGGTCCAGGAGCTAGGTAGGTATGTCATGAACCACTCGTGTTCTTCTCTGTTCTAGTAAGTACGAGTGACTGTGAGATATTACATGGCTATGATCTGGGGTTGCTATTTGCCTACACTCTTCAAATCCTGCATTCATGTATGGTCCTGGAAGTTTTCGTGTTTACAGTCATGGCTGTGACGGTATGTTAGGTTTGGGGCTAAGGCTTCTCGGGCAGCTTTGGCGTTTCCACAGTTAGGGTGACATGTTAGTACCCCAGAACAGGACATGCCGTTTTGACAAGGGCACCAGAAATCGCGCAACATTTTGAGAAGAGCGCCTTGCGGTCTAAGTTTCATGGCTTTAAATTGTTCGCGCTTCAATGAAACAGAAGACACGGGATCTTTCAGCCCACAGTGGTCTTTTCCATGAGGTGCTTCTCACAGGAATCCCAGTTTTTTTTGCTCTGTCCGATCTAGTCCTGAAAATCCCTGCGCTGCGAGAAAGAAGCAGGATATGATTTGCAGCTTCCCTGGGTTTAGGGTTTAGGGTCTAAACTCCTTAAAGGGGGTTATATAGGGTATCATATAGGGCTCAGGGTTGGCAAAGTTTGGCATCCAGGCCTTGGTGGGGGTCAGGTGGCTTCAGATGTTTCTGTGAAAGTCCGAGAGAAAATTCATCACCCTGAGCCTTCCTTTTAAGGACTTTAGGAGGGACCCCTAATAGGGACCCTTGTAGCTTATGGGGGTTTAATGTGGTAATGGGATTAAGGGTCCCTATTAGGGGTCCCTCCTAAAGTCCCTAGATTCCTTGTTTCTTGAGACGGTTGTGGGCCCCTACTATGGGTGCTTAAGTCTTCTCGGGGGATTCTAGGGATCCTTAAGGGGAGACATAGGGTAAATCATAGGTATATAAGGATCCCAGGATTAAGGGTCCTTTTCCTGGGGCCCCATGGTTTCAACTTCGGAGACGGGCTGAGGTTCCCCAGAACTGTGGTTGTATAGGGCCCGTTTCCTTTTTGGAAGCTGCAGGACTTTCCTCGATGGGTATCTCCTCTTCTCGTACCTACTATAATGGAGAATCAAACGGAAAAGAAAATGGACGAAAGGGAAACTGGGGTTATAGAGAGGATCTTAGGTATTATAGGGTTTCCCAAAATTACGGGTACCTGCTTATTCTGGCATGTCATTCCCCTGCTCCTAGATACGGGTATCTTCATATACCTCACTCTCATATCTCTGCGCTCGATACCCTTCTACGTCTTCAGCTTCTTGATCGCGATGAGCTGTGTGTTCAATTGCAAAAAGTAATTGACCTCGTGGGCTGCATCAAGATCTCAAGAGAAGGTTCTTCTTGACGCTCCTCACAAGGGCGCTTCATGTGGGATCAGGCAACCTCCCACGTAAACAGAAACAGAAGAACTGTGGAAAGATTTTGGATCCGCAGCCCAACTGCCTGGGGCGTGGAGAAATTATATGAGCTATAGTCTAA
>CAJNIZ010047517.1:617-35955 GCA_905231905.1 Symbiodinium pilosum | reverse complement strand
AAACCCCTTCAAACAGCCCAAAAGGCTATGATTCTACCTACTTTGGGCTCCAGGTAATACCTAATACCCTTGCTTGATTCTCAACTCTACACTTCGAAGTCCCCGCAGGAGACTGTCCAATGTGCATCCATCCTAAACCCTAAACCCTAAACCCTGGGATATTATGGGTCCTATTAAGGGATCCCCAATAACAGTCTATATTAGGGATCCCATTAAGGGTTTAGGGGTTTAGGGGTTTAGGGTTTAGGGGTTTAGGGTTAAGGGCTATATTAGAGGTCCTATTAAGGGCTATATATAACCATATGACATGTATTATGCAACTGTTACTGAGGGGGGGCAGTACCCAACCTAAACCCTAATCCTAGCCATGCTTTATACCAACCCATAGCTTTGGGTTTAGGGTTTAGGGTTTAGGGGCCATGCTTCGCAGACCCCCCAAGTACCCTCTATAAACCCTAAGTACCCCCAAATAGAAGCTACATAGATCCTATTTGAGGGTACTTAGCCCTAAACCCTGAACCCTAAACCCTAAACCACGCGGCTTAGGGCTTAGGGTTTAGGGTTTAGGGTACTTGGCTTATACCAACCCATAGGTTTCAAGGAGGTGCTCTGAAGGAAGGACCTGCGGTGGATGGCTGATGTTTTAGGGTTTATGGGTTTTATAGGTTTTATAGGTTTTTTAGGTTTTATAGGTTTTATAGGTTTAGGATTTAGGGTTTTAGGTTTAAGCTTAAATCCTAAGCCCTCAACCCTTGGGGTTTAGGGATGAAAGCTTTGGCTTGAAGGCTTAGGGTTTTCCAGGGAAGTTAAGAGTTTAGGGTTGAGTAGAGATGAGTAGTGTTTTTTTGGCGGTAGACCCTAGTAAAATTATACCCTTATATGAAATACTATACCCCAAAAAGGAGCATATAATCTTATTCTATATTGGGTACCATAATATCGCCAAATAAGATACTACTCAGATGAGAACCTCGAAGCAATAGATGCCCTCAACCCGTACGGCATCTTGTCTCTTCCTTGTTGGCGAGGCGTACTGGTTGCTCTGCATTGGGCTTTCCTAAAATTAGGGCTATAGTCCCCCTCAAGTAGATAGAATATGGCTTTGGGGTCTATGATAATAAGACCCCATATACCCCATATTCTATCTACTTAAGGGGGACTATACCTTTTGGCCGGGTCCCTATAAGCAAGATAATGGTATTTTTGGGGTCTATATTGCCGTCACCTATCAGAGGATGTCAGCTCAAGGACAGCGTCATCAGGACGGGGCCCACAATAAGCGAACTGAAGGCCGGTAGGGAATCAAAGCTCCCCCTTTAAGTTAGGGTTTGCGGTGCAGGGCTTAGACACTAAAACCCACAAACCCTGAACCCTAAGCCTTGAACTCTAAAATCTTACATAAAGCATTAAGTTTATAAGGGGTAGACTTAGAGGTATAGACACTATACCCTAAAGTCGGGTTTAGGGTTTAGGGCTTCGGCTATATAACTCCCACTCGCCCTAAGCGCACAACCGTGGTATCAGGGCGATGTACAGGGTTTAGTGTTTAGAATTGGGGACTGTTAGGTCCTGCGCACGCCCATTAACAGTCTACAATAGGGGTCATGTTAAAGGCTCTATAGAGCCATATAGTCATATCATAATTTCTACCCAACAGTTAATGAGTGGGGGCAGTACGCAAGATGGACGCCTTACATCGGACCTGACCGAAAATACGGTTCCCAACGCAATGGAGAAAATTGTCTAGGCAACTGTATGAAAGTAGGATCACCGCTCTAGTTGGAGGGTCATGGGGACTTAGTAAGTAGGTCAAGGATAGGAATAGTTGGGGTTATCATATGGCTTATACGGGTTATTAACCTACTAACTAAGTCCGCATGAGCCTGCAAGTAGGAACCCGTATTCTGATGACTTTAGGGAAGTCCCCAGATGAGCTATAGTCTAATCTTCTAGTAGCCCCCTTCATAACCCTTTTAATAGTCCCCTACATAATCCCCTACATAACCCCTTTCAGTAGTTTAGACTGACTGGCACGAGCAGAGCTCATAAAAAGGTTAGCAGATCGCACTAGGAAGGGTTTGAGATCTCAAAGTCAAAGCCCTCAACCCTAGACCCTACATCCTAAATCCTAAATCCTAAACCCTAAGCTCATTGTAGGTTTCAAGGCTTAGGGCTTCGGGTTCGTTAACCGTAGAAATTGCTAGGATGAAAGATCCCTTGCATGCTAGGTACCCATTAAGCCCTTTAGGGTTATAGGGTTTAGGGTCCATGAACCTACATAGTATAATCGCCTCCCCCCAATATTAAACACCCCCAACGTCCCCCATATTATTAAATACTCCCCATTTTGGCATATTATGATAGATTGGGAGTATCTATAATATGAGGGGGAGGATTTAATACTAGGGGGAGGGGGTTATACTTCAGGCCTTAAGGGGTTCCTATGTGGGTACTTTGGGGCCTACGTATATAATATAGAGCTAACGGGGCCCTTTGGGAAGATAACTCCCATAACTTTAGCTTATAGAACTGTAGTAATCCCTAGTCGAAGTTACTTAAACCCAATGATAACTTAGGGGGCCCCTCCTTGAAATGTTAAAACTAGAGGAGACAGTAGGATTATTAACTACGTGGTGGTACGCTGGGGTTTTCCTACCTGGCTTATACAACGTATATGTAATACTTATTCGGTTAGGGATACAAGGCGAGGCCTCTAAGTGCACCTAAGAGAGAATTGGGGTATAACTTAGAACAGGGATAGCTGCAGCTATAGGTTCTATGAATTAGCAGTATGGAAATTACAAGTATAGTTCTGCAACTAGGGGGCACCGCTCTGGAGGATCTTGGGTTTGGGGCTAGATCTTCTAAAGCAGTTTAGTGGGGGGGGGGATAACCCTAAACCCTAAACCCTAAACTTCTGGTTGAGACTAGCGGAGCGGCTAGCATGCGAATTTGTTTTACTAATTTACCGCTTATGTATTCTGCCAAAGGGTCCTTGCATCTATATCGTGTATACTAAGGGCCCAAAAAGGTTCCCACATGACTACTCTAGGGCCCAAGTACATGGACCCTCTGGGTTCATTTTCATTACACAGTAATTATGGAGCAAATTAAGTTTGCAGAATGGGTAGTACTATTCCTCCATTCCCCACCAACGCGCCAGTAATAGAACTGCAGCGGATGTGTCGCGTTTGCCCCGGGTTATGGTCCCCGGAGAAATTGAGACCATCCACCAGCCCGACGTTGAGGAGGCAAAAACAGCTATAAACATGCATGTATATCTACGGATACGCATAAGGCATAGGTGTGTAGGCGTGCGTATGCTTACACGTGCCCGTAGACAGGTCAAATAAGTAATGCATATTTGCCTATATGTTTGAAGAATGGGTCCCCGCAAAGAAGCAATTAGCTTGGAGCGGCTCTAAATGCCGAGTGCACGGTAGTTGCCGTAAAAAGGGGCACCCCAAGATGGACCCGCAAATGCTAGCGGACACCCAACAAAGTACCCGACCCATTACTTTGGGAAACCCTAATCCCTAAACCTTAAACGCTGGGGCCCCAGATGTCCATGTAGATAAGCCCCCTATATAAGCCCTATATCCCTCTAAAGAAGGATCCCCCAAATTTTGGGAAACCCCATATATGTCATGCGCTGGGTTAACTCAACGTATCAGACAATTTGGATTTCCAAGACCCCAAATCCAGGTTCTAAGGTGTAGGGTTTAGGTTTTCGGGTTTACGTTTCAGATATGCCTACGATACCCTGCAGAATCTGTTGGGGGTCTTGATGGTGGGCTCGTTTGATGTAATTCGACGCGTTTAGCGTTTAGGGTTTAGCCTGTCACAGAGAGCCCAACAAAACTAAATAGAGAAATATGCCTTGAATGATGCCACGAACCCTAATATGATCCCTAAACCCTATACTGTGAGCCCTAAAGCCTGAAAAATCTTCCTGAATCAAGGGGTAATTGGCTCCGTGGGTCGAAGTGTGGGGGAGAAAAATCGTGGGACATGTGTGATTCAGCAAGTGCTTGAACGATACTGGACCCTATCCCTTGCACTCTGAAAATAAGAGAAAGCCTGGTTATAGCTTGGGTGTTTCTACCTATGTAGATAATGGACATGGGTACTTAGAACGGAAGATATCATTTCATTATTCGGGATGTCCATCCTTAATGTTCCCTTGGTAATCCTGATATTGACAGTAGCTCCTACAAAGGTTGACCCTCAATTAGGTTGTTTCGGGAGTTCAGGCTTATCAAGTAATCTGCCAATCCCTATGACCACTCGGAAAATCTTATAATAAGAGTAGTAGTATCTCTAAGCCCTAAACCCAAAAACTCAATAACTCTAAATTGCTAGGGATGCCCCCCTCAACAGTTGTGTCGGTAGCTCACACCAATCATGGAAGCCCATCTCTGGCACCCTAAATCCAAAAACCCGAAGCCCTGCGTCATGGGTTCAAGGTTTAGGCTTCAGGGTCTAGAGTTTGGGATCTCTCAACCCTAGAAAAGAAGGGGCGTATTGGCCCTAATTAGGGTTTGGAAGCCTGACTGTCTTGGGGTAAAACCACATACCCTGTCCTATAGGTCTGTGCAAATCTCGCGCAGGGTCGGTGAGAAGCCTAAACCTTAATTTTCAATGGATTCTCAAGATTGGGCCTCAGCAATCTAGGCCAACAAATTTAGGGCTCAACAAATGTGTTACTGGAAGCACCCGAAATTCCAAAAACCTCTTCACATGTAGATTCACACACAAGCAAGAGCCCAACCATCCAAACGTGGGTGATCGGATCCGGATGCTAGAGTCTTTCTGGCGGTTTTGAGAAATTTCCCTGACATTATTGTTTCGAACCCGCACGGAAACTCTAATTTCTAAACGCTGAATCCTCAACAATGCTTCGATGACGCTTTGACTTAGTACGTCTACCTACCCATCCGCCATAACCCTGCTATTATATGCCCCGTTAGCCTGTTGCTGAATAGACTTATTGCGTCAAGAAATCCTCCAAGTAAAGCCAAACCCCTACACAGAAGCTTCCATTTAATCTTCCATGTTCTTTTCCACTAGATTTTCCATGATTGTGATAATAACCTTAAACCCTAAACTCAGTAATTTGAAGCCAGATGCAAAGATGGGGCGGTAGAAAGCAGCATATCACTCTGAAGAACCAAGCCGGTTCCTCACCGCCTGCTGTTTGGGGTGTAGGGTTTAGGGGTTTAGCATTTAGGGGTTCAGGGATTACTGTGGGGGCCTAAACCCTTATCAACATCATGTTCAGGTCTGTTTGAGGAGCCCAGTACCATCATTTCACACGGTTTCCAGGAAGGGTACCAAGCATTGTAATTTTAAAGTGTTTGTGTTGATGCGGAAACTTCCTGCTCAGCCTTTGCATACTGAAATAGCTCTTGACATATACTTGGATCATTGTTGACTTGGTAAGATAAGATACTGTCCCCTCTGCCCGCAATTGCGTCCCCCATAACCCCTGTCACTAAGCAGACTTAGCACGTCAAGAGATCCTCCAAGTAAAGTAAGTACCCAAACCCCAAAGGCATGCAAAACAAGAGCCCTAAGACCCTAAACACAGCCGAAGCAGGCCATAATTCTACACAATTGAGGGGTCCAGGTAAGGTCATGCAGACTTTAACCCAAAGGGTCCATGTAGGTATATGGTATATACTTGGGCCTTAAAGTAGGTATATGGGAACTCCTTTGAACCCTAAGCATATACCATATACCTACATGGACCCTTTGGGTAATACCGCCAGGCTGAGGGAGTCCAGCCCTGAAGGTCCTTGGGTCTTTGGATTTTGAGGCCTTCGCGGAATCGAAAGATGGTCAAAAAGACACGCAGACTGCGTCTGGGTTTAGGGTTTAGGGTTTAGGGTCTGTGTACATGGGGACTTAGTAAATAGGTTAATAAGCCCTATAAGCCACATAAGAACCCCACCCAACTATCCCCCTTACTAACCTACTTACTAAATCCCCAGGACCCTGCAAGTGAGTACCCAAATCCCAAACCTTCATCTCGTGGCAGTGCAACATGCGAGGGGTCTGCATATGAGCTATAGTCTAAACTTAACTTCTATAATATCCCCTTGATAATCCCTATACTGGTACTGTATCTAACCCCTTATATAACCCTTCAGGAGTTTAGACAATAGCTCATATAGATCTTAAGACCAGGCCATGGGATTGCCAAATCAGCATTCAACGTTTGGATCCCAACCCGTCCCGCAATGCACCCTACCGGATTCGGAGTATGGTAGTTTCCCTAAATAGTGGGATCCCAATAAGACCCCAATATACTATGATCCCTATATAGGAATCCCTCAAGGGTCCCCCCAAATTTGGGAAACCCTAAACCCTAATCCCTAAATCACACATATCCATGTGTATAGCCCCATATGTAAACCCTACATCCCTTCCAGAAGGGACCACCACTAAGGAGTAGTACATAGGGCTTCTGACAGGGGACCTGCGCTGCTCACAACTTCATAATCCTAAACCCGACCTGGGCCCCTGAAACCCACATTATGAGCCATAGTCTGAACTCCTGGTATCCCGCTTAAATCAGGGTAATTTAGAATGATTTCAATTCCCAATCTAAGGTCATGTTGGTACTACTCCCTATGTGAACCATTTTGGGTGAGGTCGCTTTAAATTGGTCTTCTCCGCCGCCAGCCGCCAAGGTTGACAGCGCTAAGGAAGGTTGCAAGCCAGACGTCCACCAGAAGTACCCAAGAGACTGGCACAGAAATACAGGGATGATGGAGAATAGAATGGAAAGTACCATATACTATATTGGGGTTATTTAGGGATAATAAAAAGAAAATGGCAACGACTATACAATATATTGGGGTTCCATTTTGCTCCTAGCGTTGGCGACAGTCTCGCAGGAAGAGAGAAACCTTGAAACGCCTAACTCTGCAGCTCGCGCTGCGCTTCCCCGCATTAACTTTGCAATGCACACGGTATGTATCATATATGTATACATATATATATATATACATATGTGTACGTAGAGCTCCCATGTCTAAGGTTAGTGGTGTTTCTGAGGTCATCTTCGGGGATTCCTCTGGGTTTAGGGGAGTGCGTGACGTCAAACGCCTTGACACAAACCGGATACTCCGTTCCGAGCCCCAAACCCTACACCCTAAACCCAAAACTTTGAACCCTAAACCTTAAACCCTAAACCCTAAACCTTAAACCTTCAATCCCAAACCCTATACCCTTGACCCCAAAACTCCTCCAATGCCCAGACCTTAACTCTAAACCCTGAACCCTGAAACCAACCTGCAGGGCACCGGGACTGAAAGCTGATACGCTAAGGCTCGAAAGGACTCAAATAATGAGGTTTGGGGGCCCAAATACTATAATCTGAATGGTATTTGGGGCCTGAACCCTTAATATGTTGGGTCCTTTGGACCCTTAAGGATGCGTTTTTAGATAACACATACTTGGAGGGTCATGGCGACAATGTAAGTAGGCTTAGAGTAGGCAGGGTTCAGGCTTTAGGGTTCAGGGTCATGGGGACTTAGTAAGCACGTAGGCTAATAACCCCTATAAGCCATATGACAAGCCCAGCTATACCCAACGACCCTAGAAGCACTCAAATGGTAATGGCTTTTGCTATCAAAAACCATCATAATTCAGTCCGTTGCTGGATGAAAAAGATCGTGCAGCCCCCTATGCATCCCATACCGCAAGAATTTGGAGGATCCTAAGCGGCACTAGACTTCCTCATCCACCATTGGTCCCGTGAAGACAAATTTGCAGGTTGGTGTGGCGTAGTAACTCCTTATCAAGGACTTGTTCAAGTTACTATATTACGGAAACCCTTTCATTTTATGTATAGCCATATTATGGTAAATTACTTTAAGTTCCTGAGCACCAACCCAGGATTAGCTGGTCTGAGAACCTATTCAGAACCCCTCTTCCTGGCCTTGTAGGTTAACACACTTATGAGCATGACTGTAACCTTTGGTAATAGTTCTTACTAAGTTGTTGCTGTTACTACAGTTCCGTGAAACTCCAGACCCTAAGCCTCGAATCCTAAACCGTAAGCCCAAAACCCTAAAACCCTAAACCGTAAACCCTAAAACCCTAAACCCTAAACCCTAAAACCCTAAACCCCATGCAGAACCCTGCCCGTCCGGTGCCTCCCCCCAGCAGGCACCCTCTTCGGGTAGCTCTGGAACCTCATAGACGGCGCATGATTCAGGGTTTAGGGGTTTAGGGGTTTAGGGTTTAGGGCATGATTCAGTGTTTGCCAACCGCCCGTAATAGTCAATCTTCCTCAGCTCCCTGAATTATGAACCCTAAATCCTAAACCCTAAACCCCTAAACCCTAAACCCCATAGCATATGAGGAAAATTTGTAACTAGGATGGCTCGGGGGATTCATACCTGCAGGGAGGGGATTCTAGAGGCCTACTTTTCAGAGCGGTGCCAAGCTTAGCGTTTTTGGGGCATCTATAGGTTTAGGGTTTAGGGTTTGGCTCTATAGGACGAAACAGAAAAGAGTCCAATTTGCACTACTGAGCCTACCTACTTTCGAAGCCCAATAACCCCTGTGACTGAGTAGCCTTACTTGGTCCAGAGACCTGCCAAGTACGAGTAGATTGGGAGTATATCAGGCGCAGGCACAGACATCAAAGGGTTTAGGGTTTAAGGTTGTCTAACCGCTGTACTGGGCTATTATAGCCGATTCATCCATCCCCTCTCCCTGATATTGAACCCTCCCTCGCACATAAATAGTACTAACGTTCCCCACAATAGCAGGCTTCATATATTCTAATCAAAGCCCTGAACCCTAAACCCTAAACCCCTAACCCCTAAACCCCTAAACCCTAAACCGTAAACCCTTCATCCTCCAAGTGCAACCCCAGAGGCGGGACGAGCGGATGAGGGAAGAGCTCCGAGAAAGGAACGAAGTCATCTTCTGCCGAACACCTAGCAAGATTGGGTTTTAGGGTTTAGGGTTTAGGATTTAGAATTTAGGGTCTGGTCTAGGTTTTAAGGTTTAGGATTTAGGGCTTGGGGGGTACGGTGTAGGGTTTCGGGTCTAGGGCAATTATTTTACATACTTTTGGGGTTTAGGTAGCAGCTAAGAGGAACTCTTTACCCTCCCTGATTCATTGCCTTCAAAGAATGATAGAGGATTCCTTCGCTAGCAACAATGAGGTTCCGCGCTACCTAACCCACGGCCTCCTAGACCCAAATGGGATACCCAACGTTACCAAATATATGCACTCACTCACCTTTATTCCTGAAGAACCCTATATACACTCACCAAAAGCCGCAGTGAAACTCTATACTTCACCTCGATGGAGGTCTTCTCATTTAGCATCTCTGGGTGGCACCGCGGGCAGTACAGGAACCCTAGAAAATGCCCCGAAGGAGCTTTAGATCCCTCATGTTCGTGCCAAGTGCTCTGAGATCTGCTCAAGAATTGTGAACCCTAAACCCTAAACATTGAACCCTAAAACCCTAAACCTTTAGCGTTCATAGCCAATACCTGAAACATCACAGCCGTACAGCCGCAAGCAAAGCGGCTTCAGCCCATAACCTTAAAAGGCTACACTACATACATCACTTGAAGGGTTTAGGGTTTACCTAGAAAGGCAGTTACCCATAATTATAGGCAACTTTGCCGCATGTTGCTACTACTTTGGGTTAAAGTAGCCCATTATTCTGGGTAACTTGGCTTTCTAGGTACTGTAGGGTTTAGGGGAGCAAGTCACCGCACATCCCCATAATATGCAAACTCTCCATCAAAAGAATCAAGATGTTCTCTGCTCCCTAACCCGCCTAAAGCCCGCAACACTCCAACACAAGGACCCCAACCTTTACACCTTAAATCCCTAAACCCTAAACCCCAAAACCCTGAACCCCAAAACCCTAAACCCCAAAACCCTAAACCCCTCACCCCTAAACCCTAAACCCCAAAACCCTAAACCCTAAACCCCAACCCTAAGCCCTAAACCCCGAAACCCCTAAATCCCTAAACCCTAAACCCCTAATTCCCAGGTACCTCATCTTCAGCTCCGGACGGAAATAGTTCATGTGGTACCTGCTTTTGGATGTTCGTGGGGTTCAGGGTTTTTAGAGTTTTAGGGTTTAGGGGTTTACGTAGGGTTTAGCGGTTCTTGGGTTTAGGGTTTTAGGGTCTTAGGGTTTAGGGTTTTAGGGTTTAGGGGTTTAGGCTATTTTAAGCTATGTGGTACCGATTTAAGGGATTGCAAAATGCCTAAACCTTGGGGGTTCAATTAAGTACCAGGGACCCCAAAAAAGGACCGCGGTTTTCATAACCTGCCATTGGGATGAGTTCAGATTTTTTGGGTTAGGTCTTGAGTGTTGTCGGTTGAGGGACAGGATCTGCAACCATACCGCCTCAACCCAACCCGTGGTTTAAGTAGGGCTTACTTAAACCTACCTAAACCCCAGAAGTGTGTAAAATGATAGCCCTGAACACCGACAAAAACAGCGCAAAAGGCTATAATTCTACATGCTCCAGGGGTCCAGGTAGACCTCCCAAATACTCGTACCACCAGCCTTGAAGCCTTTTTTTTTGTGGTCACCGGCCTCATTTTGGACATTTGGAAGGTCTCAGCAGGCCGTGCGAACTGCTTCTGACTCCAAACCCTAAACTCTAAAGCCTAAACCCTGAAACCCTTAAACCCTTGAATCCTAAACTCTAAACCCTTAACCCTTAAAGCTCAAACTCTACACCGCGCAGTTCAAAAGTAGGGCTGATGACAGCAACTGAAGCTGGACCGGGCTCATTTGAGTCTAAACTCCTTAATTAGGGTTTAGGGTTTAGGGTTTAGGGGGTTATCTAGGGGAGTATATAGGGGATTATCCTGTTTTAGACTACAGCTAGATTCAGGGTTTAGGGTCTAAACTCCTTAAAGGGTGTTAGTTAGGGGATTATTATAGGACTTTAGACTGCAGCTAGGTTTAGGGTTAGGGTCTAAACTCCTTAAAGGGAGTTAGATATGGGAATATATATATATATAAATATAAATATGGGATTATAGCGCTCATTAAGGGGGATACTAGAATCATGTAGAGTATAGGTAGGTTTAGGGATGCAGGCCTAGGGTTTACGGATGAATGAGGGTTTAGGGCTCAGGATTTAGGGGTTTGGGTTGCTTTGTGGGGGCCGAGGGGTACTAGTGGGATAGGGAATCAATTGATGAAGGATTAACTATAAAGTCATAGTGGGCTGTTTTAAGCACATATACCCTAAACCCCTAAACTCTAAACCCTACTCCAGCGTCCCCTCCAAAAAAATCACCGAACCGACGAGGAAGAACCAGGCTTTGAGGTTCAGAGTCTAGGGTTGAGGGTTTAGGGTTTAGGATATTTAGGGTTCAGGGCTTGGAGGTTCGGGTTTAGGGCTTGTTTTGGGATTTGGTTGGGGATTTCGGGCTGAGGGCTTGGGGCGCAGCGTGTAAGGTTTAGGGTTCTGGCTCAGAGCTTGGGGTTTAAGGTATGGGGCTTACAAGGAGGGGTCCCCTATACTTACATAGTTAATAATACAAGCTTTATGACTAGAACTTATGGAACTTATAACCATAGTTCTCCTAACTTATCCCTAAACCCTAGGCCGCGTATTAGAACCCAACTTAGAACTAGGGGGCCCCTTCCTGTGTGGTTTGGGTATCAGGATCCTAGGTTGAGAGTCGATTCATGAAAGCGGGAGCCCGCGTCACTTCGTAAGGGTTTAGGGGTTTCAGGGTTGAGGGTTTAGGCTTTAGGGGTTTAGGTTTAGGGTATTCCAGAACTCATGTGACTCCTTATAATCATTGGGATTCATGTTGAAAACGTGAATATGTCTTCCTCGTCGGATGTATGTTTCGGGTAAACATCCCCCGTGTGTGTGTGTGTGTACTCCGGAGCCTTGGGAAATTGAGGTTTTTGATTGGTGCCAAGTTCATCCATGCAGTTTCTGGCTTAGAGTGCATGATCTCGTTGTCTGTGGGCCCCTGAAAACCCTACATGGTTTCCTTAGTTAGATACCTGGGCCCAGCACCTGTGCAATTCCGGTAAACGAATTTTCCTGAGAACCCCTAGTAATGCTCTTTGAGACCCCTACACGGCACTTCAAACATCTTCAAAATAAATGCTAGGTTCTCTTACCAAGACTACCCCCCCCTATACTACCCCCTGGCTTCAGTTATTGTAACATAGTTAGGCCTACTTAATGTAAATTTAGGGGGAACCTTGCGGGGTAGTTTAGAGGGAGGTAGTAGGGGAACCCATGCTTAAAATTTACATGAACGCTCCCAAAACATCGGCCAGCTGAAATGTGAAGCATGAATCCTGACCCTCACAAAATCCGAAAAGCAAAGTTCAGAACAACCCTAACCCTTCCTTCCAGAGGACCTAAAAGCATGGATACTCTTTGATGGCATGTATCCCCAATCCCTACACCCTGAGCACTGCCCACGCTGTCCTACTGTCCTATATCCATAGTCATGGCCTTTGCCCCTCAAAATCACGGTACATAGGCTACGACTATCAGAACTTGAGGGGCTTGCTTATGCGCAAAGCCCTGATGCTGAAATTTCAAATGTGTCCAGGGTTTAGGGCTACCCAAATGCTGATCTCTAGACCCTAAACCCTAATTCCTGAACCATAAACCATAATAAACCCTGAAGCCCAAACCTTAAACCCCAAGACCCTAAACCTTAAGCCCTCAACCCTAACCTGAAACCCTAAACCCCAAACCCTCCATCCCAAAAGGACCACTGCTGCATCTCGAGCAGGCTGAAAGGGCCCTGGATCTGATTCTTGGGGTCAATGTACTGCCAGCCTGAGTGTTTAAAGTTTAGGGGTTTAAGGGTTTAGGGTTTTGGGGGTTTAGTTTAGGGGTCTAGGGGTTCAGGGGATAGGATTTTAAGGGATAGGATTTTAGGGGATAGGGTTTTAGGGTTTAGAGCTTTGGGTTTGGGGTTTAGGGCTTAGGCCACTTGAGTCCAACCCGCATAGCGAATCTAACGACTATTAGGGCGCTGTATTGGGAGGACATTGGATCTTCTAGTGTAGGGTTTAGGGTTCAGGGTTTAGGGTGTAGGGTTTAGGGTCTATAGGTAGAGGATTTGGTTTAAATAGTTTGGGGTTTGACACCTAATGGGCTTCGAGTTAAGTGGTTTCAGGTTCGCTGAAATGACGTTTGTTTTTGGGGGTTTAGTGTGTAGGCTTTGATGTAAAGAGGTTGGGGTTAGCTCTGTCTAGACCTCCCAAACACAGCCTAACCAGGCACCCTTGTACTTTGTAATCTAAGCCTTCGGAATCATTTTGTCGAGTGGTACAGGTGCTTCATAGCTTGGCAGTTATGGTAGTTTGTATACTGAGGTCACGCATGATTTTTTTTAATAAAACCACAAACACCGTTTGATCTTTTTGTTTAAGTCTCCTTGAGGGTGAGTCGGAGCAGAGAAGGTAGGGAACTGTGGGGTACTACTACAGGTTGCCCTGCCCCACTTTCCGTACGCGGTCACTGAGAGAAGTTTGATGCCAACACTAGAACCATACCTGGGGCAGTGAGCCGCTCGGATTAGGGCCCTAAACCCTAAACCCTCAACCCTAAACCCTAAACCCCTAAGCCCCAAACTCCAAACCCTAGACCCTAAAACCTACACCCTAAAACCTACAGCCAAAGCCCTAAAACCCTGCACCCTAAGCCCGGAACCCTACACCCCAAAGCTTCTTCGCTCAAACAGGCCAGGACAGGATTGAATAGGCCTCTGAGCCCCTTTGGGGCGGAAAATAAAACCATAAAGGATTTGAAGAGCTGGATTAAAGGCTTACCCTAAGGCTGAAAATAGCCCAAAGGCCTGGTGTAGTATGGCCTTTGGGCCCAAAAGCCTTGTATTATGAGTCCTTAGAGCCTTAGGGTTAGGGTTTATGGAGGTTAGGGCTTCGGGTTTAGGACTTAGAGTTTAAAGGAACCTCTGTGAACATGTGCTTTATACACAGCGCAGGAAGGTGCGTGATCGAAGGGAGGTCCCATGATTGCAAGAAGTTCTGATACCATGTAGAATCGCAACTGTCAATTCTTTTGTGCTTCCGTTTGACATATTTCGATCTTGTCTTTGGGAAATCCTAACTCTTTGTTTTATCCATCCTGTTTTTACGTACTTTCCCGTGCAATCCCCGGATCCCCCGACGTAAGCCCTGCACCCTGAACTCTTAAACCCAAAGCACTAAACCCTAAGCCCTGAACCCCCAAAGCCCATAAACCCCTATGACCTATACCCCTAAACCCTAAACCAAAGGGCCCTAAACCCACCCAAAACCCTCAACCCCCAAACCCGCGTTGTAGGCTCCCCACCGGTGGCCGGACAGGCCTGTTTCTGCCCGTGCGCGCCTCATATGAGCCCTAGTCTAAACTCCTAGTATCCCGCTTAATAACCCCTATAGTAGTCCCCTACATAATCCCCTATATCCCCCCTTTAAGGAGTTTAGACTATAGCTCATATGCAAATGGTTTAGGGTCCAAGAACCCAAATCATAGGGTTTTAAGGCCCAAATACCATACTGTAAATGGCATTTGGGCCCTGAAGCCCTCTTATTTGGGTCCTTGGACCCTTAGGGAATGGATTAGGGTCTAGGGTTTAGGGGTTGGGTTTAGTGCTTACCTGGACTTCAAAAATATGTAGAATTATGGCCTTTTGGGCTGTTTTTAGGTGTTTAGGGCTGTTATTTTACATACTTTTGGGTGGTTTAGGTAGGATTAAGGTTTAGGGTTCAGGACTTCAGGTTTACGATTTCGAATCTATAGTGCAGGGTTCAGGAGTGGTCCAAAGCATGATGGAGAGGATCCGGTTTCAGGTTTAGGGTCTAGGGTGGTAACGCAGGAGCCTCAACAAGTGGACAAAGGAAACATAGAATTGAAAAGAAACTAGACGTGCAATGGAAGCTGGTCTTTAATGGGATTGTAATGATAGAGCACGGGGCGCAAACGACCAGGATAGCTTTTTGGGCTAGCTTGTACTGTAGATACGTGAAGGTAGGATGGCATTGCTACCTATTGGGTTTACCCCTGGAACCCCCCGGAGCAGGGTTTCAGGATTTAGTTTCCGTCTGCAGCTGCTATACTGCGGCTCTGCAAAAAATTGTACTTATGGCGTTAGAGGTAGGTAGGGCGTAAGTGGCCCTAGGGCTCCATATTTCTCGAGGTGGTTACTATATGTACCTTAGAGGTCCAAGTATACAAATAACACCTGCATTGGGTTCCAAAGTCTGTAAATACTACCTACGTTGGGCTATTTGGATCGAAGCATATTGGTGCCCCATCCATCTCCACGTTTTGGCGGATTCTTCTGACAACCCTAGCCTAGATGAATTACGCCTATCGTTTTAGAACGAACCCGTCTTGGGGATTTTTGTGCGCCAGCTGAGGGTTTAAGGTTGGGGTTTAGGATTTAGGGCTTATAGGGTTTCTGCCTGAACTAAATGCAGCAAACGGTAATTTTGACCGCTCCTACTTATATGGCTACGGCTTCCACTTGAGAGCATTGAATAATTATCATCCCCTAAGGGTCCAAGGACCCAAATAATAGGGTTTTAGGTCCAAATACATTAATATCAATGGTATTTGGGCCCTAAGACCCCATTATTTGGGTCCTTGCACCCTTAGGGATCGTCAGCTCTCTGTAGCTGTTGCCCTTCGCAGCCTTTGCGGCCTCAAGCTGGGACTCGTCCCGGACGCCCTGAAAGGTATGCGCCTAAACCCTAAAACCTAAAATCCCTAAAGCCCTAAACCCTAAATCAAACATCGGGCGTAGAAGGTGCTGCCTTCATCATCGACTTCGCCTTTCTGCAAGGCCTGCTTGAATTCGTCCTTGGAGAAGTACTTGCTATAGTCTAAACTCCGAATGACCCCCTTAATAAGCCCCAAATAAGTTAGGGATCAGGGTTTAGGGTCTAAACTTCTAGTTCCGCCCCTAGTGAAAAAATCGTATCTAGCTGGTCCCCCTTCCTGGAATATCTCTCATCATAGCGGCCTTGGCTTCCATGAACATTGCGTCCTTGACCTTCAGAAGCTGGCCACTTGACGGCGCGCACTCGAACTGGGATAATGAAACATAATAAGATGGAAGCTACTATACTATATTGAGATAAGGGAAAAGAAAATGGAAACTACTATAGTATAATAGGGTTACATATATATATATATATCCCCTATACAGGGGTAATATTCTGCTGCCCTCTGAAGACAAGAGCAGACTCTCCAGGGGATGGATTGTCGTAAAGCTCGTTGAGGTGGTCCGGGCGAAGCCCTCCTTTCGCATCTCACTCCACTTCTCGCCCTTCAGGCAATGAGGGTTTAGCGTTTAGGGGTTTAGGGGTTAGGGGTTTAGGGGTTTAGGGTTTAGGGGTTTAGGGGTTTAGGGGATCCCCACCTGTTGCATTCCCTAGGCCAAAGGATAGCTTAAAGTAATTGTTCATTAGCCTAAAGTCTCCTGGACCTTCATACTGAGATCCCAAATCTTTGGCCGAACAACCCAAACATTTGCCCAAAAAAGGCCAGGACATTCCTAAGAGCGTCAAGACAGCTTTAATGTTCTGACTACTGGTAATAGAAAACCCTACACCCTAATATTGTTCATTTTAGGATCATAGAACCTTCGAAGGAATATAGTCGTATAGTGTACCCATGCAGCTACTAAGTTACTAAGTACCAAGTCCCCCCGCCCCCAACCCCCCACACCCGCATCCAGAAGTCTCTATTTTGCTGGAAGCAACACAGGGCAAGAAGCAATTAAACCCTACCTAAACATTAAAAATATGTAAATAATAGCCCTAAACCCATAATAATAGCCATAAAGGCCATGATTTTACCTACTTTTGGGGTCCAGGTAGACCCTAAACCGTGGCGCGCCAAGTCCTCCACTCTAACCCTCGCCTGATCCCTGACCCTAAGGGTCCAAGGACCCAAATAATAAGGCTTCAGGGCCCAAATGCTATAATACTAATGGTATTTGGGACCTAAAACCCTATTATTTGTGTCCTTGGACCCTTAAGCCCTAAACCCTAAACCCTATATGTCCTCCTAAAACCCTTTAAAGGAACCCTATCCTTTGGGTCCTTGGACCCTCAGGGTGACTGGTGGAGTGATTCGGCCGAGGCCGGCGCTCACTCCCATGTTTTGCATCTGCTGCTGCTGCCGCTGTTGGCCTGCAATGGGTAGGGTTTAGGGTTTAGGGTTTCGGGTTTCGAGTTTAGGGGTCTTATAGCCCTAAAACCCTAAACCCCCTAAACCCTAAACCTCCTAAAAATCCTAAACCTCCAAAACCCCCTTAAATCCTAAGCCTCCAAACCACTAAATCTCAAACCCCAACACCCATAGCCCGAAACCCTGCTGTAGTTTTAGGGTTTAGAGAATTTGGCCACAGTCTAAACTCCGAGTATCTACTTAACAACCCTTAGAATACTCCGATAGATAGTCCCATAATATACATATAACCCCCTGGAAGGAGTTTACACTATAGCTCATATGGGCCCATTACGTGTTTGGTTTAGGTTTATAAGCTTGAGGATTAAGATTCAAGTGGCTTAGGATTTAGGGGGCTAGCTACGGGCCCTTAACTACGTTTGTTGGATTTCCTAGTGTATGTAAGAGGCAGATACAGACGTGGGATCAAGGACCCCTACTACTAGTAGCCCCTAATTTAAGAGTTCACGGTGTCGGGGAATCAGGGTTTAGGGCTCAGGGATCTAGCAGGGTGTTCTACATGAGCTATAGTCGAAACTCGCCGTGTCTCCCTTAAAAACGCCTAGAATTCTTTCGAGATATAGAACCGCCCGTAAGGCGTGTAGACCCTAAACCCTAAACCCCAATCCCTATGTAACCCCTCATTTATGTCCTGAAACTATAGCTCACATTCATACAAACAGTTAGGGATTCTGGTCAGGCTGGTTAGAAGCTTCCGTTCCGTGTTGTTGCTCAAGGAGACTCAATAGATTTTCGTCCCCCCAGGGTTTAGGGTATACAGGGTTTAGGGTTCAGGGTTTAGGATATAAGGTTCAGGGTTTAGGGTATAGGCTTTCAAGCGCACGTCAAATTGACCCCAAGCCCCGGACCTTCTTCTAGACCTGGCTAAGGCTAAGGCCTGCAGAGAACTTGGAGGTTCAGGAAATGGGACACAGGGACCTGAGAAGGTTTGGGTTTAGAGGGCTACCCAAACCTTTTTGGGATTGTGTGGGGATTCTGGCTACCTCTCGTACTGAACCCCAACCAGAAAAACGAACCAGAGCATGAGCCTCGTAATATGAAGCTTCGTAATTGGGGACCTCGACCTCTTAGCCTTCAAAAATGTTTGTTCTCTCTGGTCTTGCCAGGTAGACCTTGCAAATAAATTTCACAGAGTCTTCCAGGAATGTCACATCCTGCATGTGCTCGGAACAAGACTAAGAAGCCTTGAACTGCTCCAGGGCTCTTAGGTACTAGATCGCGCTGGAGCCTGTCAGGCGCACTTGAAAGTTTGCTGTGCTCAGGCTCAACTGATTGAAGCACCACGCCTGGCCCACAAGATCTGTACCGCTAAAATGGCGGTATCAAGCCTGAGCGTCCAGTCTGCGGCTAGGAGAAAGTGCCCGAGCGTGCTTTCGAGGACTGCGCCGAGGTTGCAGCACGGACCACAAGTTGAAATGTCGGGGGCCATAGCGTTGAGGGTCAGGTCGCTTGCGAGGCCAAACGGCTTCGAATCGAAACGCGTCAGCTGCAATGCAATTCACAGTCTCATGCTTTATCATATTCGAGACTTTGCCTGCCACTTGTTGGACGATCCCAATTTGAGGTTGCTTCCCTTAGGAAATGGCAGTGCTCCAATGCCAAAAGACCAAACCCCCAAACCCCGGAACAGCCCATAAAACCCTCCTAACACCAAGCCGCTTATCCCTTCTAGGTCCTTACCTTGGCACGCCAGTGTTCTCTATAGCAATAGCTGTCAGAAACTATATATATATACCCTAAACCCCCTACTGTAAACCCGAAACCCTGTAGGACATCATCTGGCTATAACTAGGGTCTTGCTCATGACCCGATGCCTGCGGTGGCAGCTGCCATTTGATGGGCTATCTTCTGCGCCTGCAGAACACGCACCATGAGTTTTCAAGATTTTTCGGGTGGTCCTCACAATAGAGGGCCCTTAGCAACCCTCGTAATGAATGTAGTGTTGGGTCCAAATTCGGGCTTCTTTCCGTACTTTAAGCTAGATTGCTCTGGAATTCCCAGTTTCAAGCTTCGGGTTTAAGGTTCAAGATTTGTGGCTTCTAGAACCCTATCGATACGATTTGGGAACTAGATAATAAGGACTTCCGGGCTCCCCTATCAAGGGCCCCCCTAAAGGTCTAAGGACCTAAATAATAGGGCTTCAGGGCCCAAATACCATGAATATTATAGTATTTGGGCTCTGAAGCCCTATTCTTTGGGTCCTTGGACCCTTAGGGTTCAATAAGGATGAATTTGGGAAGCTCCTGCTGTGCATTGTGTCCTTTTTTCGATTGTAAGATCTACTGAAGCCCTTTTGGAGCTATGACGGGTTGATTTTCAAGATTGCGGTTCACCTGTGAAAAAGATGCTAGGGTCTGTTTAGGGTGTAAAGGTTAGGTGGACCACCCACCTTGTAATACTGACTATAAGGGATAGTAAAGATTGTATTCGGGTCCTGTTCATATTCCTATGATACAACTATTTCAGGGTGAGGGGTCCTCCTCACGTATAGGGTTTCGGTTTGGAGCAGCTTCTGAATTTCCGATGACATTGCAATGGCTTGCTGCCTGGAAGTGTCATGAGACTGGCCCGGTAGAGGGTGCCAAGTTGAGTGGTAAGCCCAGTCAACCCTAGACCCTAAAACCAATTGGAAAGCCCCACGAACCTCCCAATTTAATCAAGAGAAGAGTCTCCAAATGATTCGCATAGAGCCCTGCAGGGTAACAAACTGGGTTTCGAGTTTAAGCCCTGAACCTTAAACCTAGACCCTATCAACCCTAAATCCTACACTCTCAAAACGATTAAGAAGGAATCCCCTTGCAGTCCGCCACCGTCACTATACCCCAACCCTAAGGGTCCAAGGGCCCAGATAATAGGGCTTTAGGGCCCAAATACAATTGATGATATAGTATTTGGGCCCTAAAACCCTATTATTTGGGTCCTTGGACCCTTACCCCAATGCTCCCAGGACTATTGGGGGGCTTTCTGGGCGAAGGTTTGGGCTGTATGGGCTGAGGGGACCCAGAGCCTTAGGGTAGCGTTTAGGGTTTAAGGAGAAGCCCTACACCCTAAACCCTAAACCCTAAATCTTGACCAATCTGGTTTTGAGGCCTTGCTGAATAAAAAAAATAGTTGTGCAAAGAATCTACGACCATCATCTTGCGAATCATCCTCACAAGCCCCTGTATAAGCCCACTTCCCATTTTAGTTTTCATGTTCCTTTTCGATTTGATTCTGTGATGTTCAATTGTAGGAAAGCTGTTAAATCACAAGCCCCTCTTCGTTTCCTTGTTGGGGGTTTTGGGCTAGCAAAGTAGTCTTGGCAGGCAGCTTTTGTCGTTCCATATAAGTTGCGGGAAAGATTTGGCGCCCGAGGTCCAAAGCTACCCCATCTATGGCTCAACTTTATCCTTAAGGCACTAAGGACTCATAAAATGAGGCTTTTGGGCCAAAAGACCATGGTATACAAGGCTTTTGGGCTATCTTGAGCCTCAGGGTATGTGAAAGCCAGCAAGCAACCATTCAACCTTCAGACCCCATCCAAACATCGTGAAGTCAACCGTTAGCACCGCAAAGCTTAAATCTTCGTAGAAAAACATTGCCAACACGGATCCCTGAATCCCGTCAAGCCTCCTTTTTGAGGAGCTCCAAACGGACCACCGGACGCACTCCCTGAAATCCTCTGAATCATAGATCCTCAGCACAGAATTTTGAATGAGCATGTTTCATGATGTCCTCATAGAAGCCCATGGCCGTAAGCCCCTTAATCCCTTAAGTTCCTCACTAACCTTCAACCCCAAACACCCTAAACTCTCAACCCGACTTTAAGCTAGGAACCCTGAACCCCAAAGCCCTTAAACCAAGAAGCTTAGTTGAGTACTGCCCCACCGTAACAGCAGGATACAAATCATCATATGAATGCATAAAGCCTTTAAACATGATCCCATCATAGAGTAATATTGGGTGGGGGCAGTACCTAGCTATGCACTAAACCCAGAACCCCTTTGCAGTCCCTAAGCCCCTGAACCCTAGACCCTAAACCCCCTAAACCCTAAACCCCCTAAACCCTAAACCCTAAACAGTCTGGCCTCGTGCTGTCGCTGTTGCCTCATCTGCGCCTTTGGAGCAGGGTACCGGGAATTGCTGCTCTGGTCTAGACTTGTGAGGTTTAGGGTTTAGGGGCTGCAGGGATTAACACATAGAGTATAGGTTCTGGGACTTACAGTTTAGAGTTTACAAGGTATAGGGTTTAGGGCTTGGAGAGTAGCGCTTACCCTTCCCGAGACTATCTTGGAACCTCATAGAGCCTTCTCAAAGACGGCCGCAGTCTACATTAACTATACGCCATAAAACTGGAGGCTTGGTGTCACAGCATCATGGAGGGGTCTCTTAAAGCAGGGGTCTCCATAGGAAATCCCGGAGTATGTGGGGATGATAGATGGATGATGACAGTCCCTAAGATTCTATATGAGCCATAGTCTAAACTCTTAGTATCCCCTTAATAACCCCTATAGTAGTCCCCTCTACAATCCCCAGATAATCCATTTTGAGGAGTTTAGGTTATGGCAAATATGGGTGAGTTTGAGCGGCGCCCCTCTCTGGAAAGTTGACTCTGCATAAGACATCACCGACATGTTTGAACCGGCTTTAGGACTTAGGGTTTAGGGTTTAAGCTCAGCCACAAGCCCCCCAACCCTAAACCTGAAGCTCAACAGCCAGAGCTTCGGGTCTTGCAATCACTCGGTAACAGCTGCGTAAAGGTTTAGAGTTCAGAGCTAAGGTCTATAGTCTAGGGTTGGGGGGATAAAAAAACTCTATAGACACACAGACTTGACTTCCTTCTTGCGCCTTAGTAGTAAGATTAATACATAATCTCAAAATATGTAAAACAATAGCCCTAAACCACTAAAACAGCCCAACAGGCAATATCTCTACATACTTCAGGGGTCCAGGTAATAGTATACTTACTAAGAACTTCTTCAACCCTTTCACTGCATGAAATCACGCATCCAAGGCCCTAAACGCAAAATCCCGAAAACCTACATCCCGACACCGTAACTTCCAAATCCTAGACCCTAGACCCTATACCCTAAACCCTAAATCCCAAACCCTGAATTCAAAATCCGTACACCCTACCCCTAAACCCCAAATCCCTAAATCCCTAAACCCTAAATCCCTAAACCCCAAAAAACATGCAATGCTCGGTTCCCGGCTGCATTCTGCTCCAACATTTGCATTCCTGCCATGCCGCTCTGCTGTTGCTGCTGTTGTTGCTGCCTGGGCTTGGCATGGCTATGATTGAGGAATGACGGTTTTGGGTTGAGGTTTAGGAATTAGGGTGTGTCTTTTTTGCAGGGTTTTGGGATTAGGGTTTAAGTTCTAGGGTTAGGGTTTAGCGATTAGGGTTCGAGGATTAGGGATTAGGGTTTAGGCCGCTGCTCCCATGCCTTCCAATGGTGGGTTCCCTTCTCATATGGGGAGGAAGAGGGGAAGGGAACCTAGGGTTAGAAGGTCGGTGGTAGAAAGAGTTACTAAACCCTAGGGGTTAAGGAGGCATGCTGGGCCATGAGCTCTGTGTTCCCGCAAATCCTGCAAAGGCCCCATGTCCTCCCTGCAATTCCTAAATGGGGGCTTCCTTCTTTTTTGAGATCCTTATGATTAGGACTGTAGCGATTTGGGGTATGTAAGGGTAGCTGCAACATGATTTCTAATCTCTCCCTGTTGTTCCTATCGACTTTGAAGCGGAATGTCGTCTTTCAAGCTAGCATGGAAGCTCGAATAGGCCTAAACCATACACCGAAGTCGTTAATGATGCACGCCCTCCACCCTACATGAGCATTAACCCTTTGGAGGATCCAAGTTTGTGTGGAGATGCTTCTTCCAAGGGTCTGAGTACCCCATATGCATGTACTTGTTCAGAACCTGCACTACAGTTCCTACTACCTAAACCCTAAACCTTAGACCCTAAACCCCAGTCATGCACCCTAAACCCTGAAACCCTCGCGCGCGCTCTCTCCCGCACCGAGTCCTATCTCTAAGCACTTGGACACTCCTGGGCAGATCAATGGAAGCTCATCAGCGGCTTCAAGCTCCATGGCAATGTCCGTCGATGGCATCCTTTCCTACGGAAGAGCCCTAGAAATCCCGCCGAAGCCCTAACTCCTAAATCCTAAGCCCTTGAACCCCAAAATGCCCATGCGCCTGGCCCCTAAAAACTAAAAAACCTTACTATGAACCACGTGTAACAATACTTAGGTGGCTTGCGGAACTGGCAACTGGCTTGTAACTACATGGCTTACAAGTAACGAGCTAAGCACATCACACCTAACCTTAAGCCCTAAATCGCAAAACGCTAAACCCCAGACTGCAAGACCTAGAACCCAATACCTGGAGCTTTTACCTAACTCCAGCATTCCTCTGAATGTCTCAGATCATCCTACTTGAAGGGTCATGGGGCCTTAGTAAACAGGTTAATAATGGGGATAACCGGTGTTTTTTTGGGCGTAAAAGGGTGATTAATCTACCCTAAGGGTCCAAGTACCTAAGAATCATATACTTACTAAAAACCTGTACTATAATTACTATTACCCAACACCCAAGTACCTAACCATTGGGTACTTGGACCCTCTGGGCTACTTACTACGACCCCATGACCCTCCAAGTAGGATCCCCCGCAACCGGACTAAAAAACATCAGCCCTTTTTTGAATGTAGCTCATCTTTCATAAGCAACTCAGGACCTCAAATGGGGAAAAAGGGCTACTCAACAACCCTGAGGCCCTAAACCCTACCTACACCAAAAAAAATGTAAAATAATAGCCCTAAAGCCCTTAACACACCCCAAAAGGCTATAATTCTATATACATACTTTAGGGGTCCGGGTAAAACCCTAATCCCGAAACCCTGAACCCTAAACCCTACCACTGGATCTTGGCCAAGCAAGGTGCTGCTCCAGCAGCTGCATTCGCATGGCCAGCTCCTGCGCCTTCGGAGAATGCTTTGTCGGTTTAGGGTTGCAGGGCTTTAGTTTTAGGGTTTGGGGGTTTGGGTTTCGGGTTTCGGGTTTGGGGTTTAGTGTTGGGGTTTGGGTTCTGGGCCTTCGGAGAATGCTTTGCTGGGAGGATCTTTTGTCTTAGGAACCCCACGTACTATCCCCAAGCACTCACATTGCAAGCCGCAAAATGCCTGTTGCTAAGTAGACCTACTAAGTCAGAAGGTCATCCTAAACCCCAAACCCTAATGGCTGCTTTTCGGAATTGGTGTTTTGGTTTTAGGGTTCCTGGGACTCCGAATAGGTGCTGCAAAATCCAAACCAGTTCGAGAAGCTAGCGTATGGCAGGTAGTCAAAATTATCCTGGTCCCGTTTAAGGTCCCAATGCAATACGACCCCCGCATGAACTTTTTAGGTACCCAAAAAGGGGACCATGGTGCAACCCCACAGGCCATGTTTTAGGGTTGAGGGTGCTGTATTCAAACCCTAAACCCTACACCTTCTTCCCGCAGGGAGCCTAGGTGCAGGGTTTCTTGGGTCTCTAGCCCGCCCGGAACACAGAAGATGTTCTGCGTGTCTGGGTGGAAATATGCACTCCATCTTGAAATAGAGCATATCGACCGCTTCCTGCTCCGCCTCCTGGGCTCGAGTGGCTCCTTCGCGGCCTGCTCCGCATAGACCGAGAGGTCCAAGCCTCTGCGGAGGCCTGGCGCGCCCTCGCGCTGCATCCTCCGGCCGCGGTCCTCACTGGTGACTGACGGACGCCATGAGCCTTCCAACCGCGTGGCGGTACAGAACGCGTACACCTCTGCGTGTGACAACTCGGATGGACCCCTCCGCTCCTTGAACGGGGGCCGCGCACGTTGCGGCAATGGATCGTCTCTGTCTGCGCATGCGTGAGCATCATTTCGCTGGTCTGGCGCTAATCCCTAAACACTATACTAGGGTGAGGAATAAATTACTGCCCGATAGGGATTTACAAGCAGTGATTTTGGTAGCCCACGTTTCAGAACGTACCTACCTGGCCCATAACATTGGACCCCCTAAACCGGGGGTCCTAAGTCTTTAGCTAGAATCTATTGTGGGCGCTAGGCTCTCCCCCAAGCAAAACATTCCCACTGTCGTATATCATAATATAATCGGCATACTTAACTTAGCGCACATTACCTAGGAAGAGACAAGGATTATCATATAAGGCAGCCCATACCCCCCCAAAAGTGCAAAGGATCCCTGATCTAGCTCATATTGGAATACCTGGTTGTAACTTGTCCCCTTGACCCGGGGCTTACCCTCCAGATAGGGTTTAGGATGGTTTAGGGTTTCGGGTTCAGGGTTTAGGGTATGCAAATACTAGCCACACTGGGGCCTGAAGGCTGTACATACTAGTTCAGGAGCTATATGCGTAAGGCAAAGATAAAGGGCCTGAGGGTTACCCACTGGTCACAGGGCCAAGGGTTAAAGAGACCGCCTGTCTGTTTGAAACAGAGGTGTCAGCAGCTTGCTCATGCCGATGTACTTTTGGCGTGCTCCAAGAATCTTGGGATTTGTTTAGCTACGCCATGGCGTCCACATTGCTGACACAAAGAATCCTGCATGTCCTCAAGCTCACGCAGCATGTTTGAGGAAGAACCGCAGTAAGTCATTGCTGCACTGCTTTACACTGCGCGCCTATGCATTGAACGTTCGCTGTAGACTCATCTGTTGAGAAATCCTACGCCCCTGCGCTTTAGGGTTTAGGGTTTCCGGGTTCTGGCAGGGTCATGGAAAGGCAATAGCTAAGAGCCAACTCTTCCCGTAGCTCAAAGCGCAAGCAATAGAACTCCTTAGAACTCCCTAAGGGTCCAAGTACCAAATAGTCATATACTTAACCAAAACCTGCTATTACCCTAAACCCACCTAATTATTGGGTACTTGGACCCTCTGGGATTCAGGGTGGAAATCACTGACCCCGAAAAGTCAGAAGAGTCCAGAATGAAGCGCTACAACCGAAGCAACAACTTGCAACTCCGAACCGGCCAAACGGACGCATACACACCCCTGTATGTAACTGCCTCTCAATAGGGGTTGTACCTAACCCTAAACCCTAATCCCTAGCCCCTAGAATCAAAGCTTCGGATGCCTGCTCTAAACTCGTCACACCCAGATTCGTGCTTCGGGGCCTATCTTGCGGGACCCTAGGTTTATTCATGGGTAAGGGAAACCTACTTAAAAGGCGGTAGAATAGGGTTGTGATGGACTCATTTGGAAATCAATCACCTTTCTCCGAAACACTAAACCCTGATGAAAGTATCCAGAGCCATAGCCAAAGCTGACCTGCTGCGTCGTTGCTCCACGGAGAAGAGCCCTTCGTGTCCGGCCGCATGCAAGGTGGTGGGAGTTTTGAAGGTTTTTGGGTTTAGGGTTTAGGGTTTGGGGTTTAGGGTTTAGAGCCTAAACTCTTACGAATAGCTTTTGAGGTCCAATCTATAGGTACACTGAAACAAAAGCCATACAAGGACCGAAGAACTGATACTGGAAATGATTTAGCCCCCCTACAGTGCTTGCTAAATTGAAGCTGCTCAATGGTATGGGCCTCAAACTCTCAGACCCAAACCCTAAACCCTACACCCCTGGGTCGTTTGTGTAAGGGGGGCACCATGCCTATCGATTTGCCCGTGCCTCTACTACAGTTCCCCGCAAAAACTGGATTGGGGATTGGGTTAAAGGGATACAGGTGTCCCAAATCAAGGCGGATCTTGGTGGAAAGGGCGTAAGTTTACAGGCGACACGCGGACGTTGCAGCATCTTATGCAGGAGTTGGGAACCTCCGCATCCTCCGCCCTAAACCCTAACAACGCTATAAACCCTAACCCCAACTCGAGAGACGAGACCCCCGGCTGATGTTTTGGTTTTAGGGCTTAGCCTTCAGGAAACAGGGATAGGTCATGATCTTGAGTGCCACTGAATGCCATTGGGAATTCCTGTATGACTAGGTGGTACTTGAAAGGCATCGCAAATCACTTTAATATACCACAACGATTAATGGAAGGAATCAATGACCAAAAAGTGCTTATATAGTATGAGACTTTACTATTCCAATGTCATGCTAGATGTTCATTTACTACCAAGAGTAGGCAGCATTTTGAAAGGCTGCCCTGAAAAGACCCTCCCTGAATTGTGAAGCATATTTTCCTTTGGCCTTCCACCGTAGTATATACTTGACTTGGAAAATCTTTTGACTTAGTATGTGTGCGTAGTGACACTTGGGATTATGGGGCTTACAGACGGGGTTATTGGGAATAGGCAGACTTACCACGCCAACAATTATTTGAATCGAAACATGCCCCTGAACCCTGAACCCTGAACCCCCTAAACCCTGAACCCTCAACCCCCTAAACCCTGAACCCTAAACCCTACGGTAGGACAGGTGCTGAGCGCCACGCTGTTGTTGGCGCGCCTGCTGTTGCTGCTGCTGGGCCATTGCCTTGACCTTCCGACACAGCTTCGTGTCTAGGCGATTAGGGTTTGGGGTTTGGGGTTTAGGGTTTAGGCTTAGGGTTTGGGGTTTAGGGTTTAGGGTTTTAGGGTTCAGGTGATTAAGGTTTTTTCAAGGTGTAGGGTTAAGCATGAACATGTTGGCCTGTACAATCCATTAAGAACTCTCGAGGTAGAAAGTTACGAGGTGGGCACCCTTACACAGGGAGGAATACATGCCCTAAGGGTTCAAGTACCTAATAATCATATACTTACCCAAATGTGTACTATAATTTCTATTACCCAAAACCCAAGTACCTAATTATTGGGTACTTGGACCCTCTGGGATGAGGCTTATATAAGGAGACCAGGAGATATGGGCCATGTGCGTCTTTTCATTATCTGGTGACGTGTGCACCTGACATCCTCCTTACAAACAACGCTTAGGGTGTCGGTGCCAGGGTTGAGGCTAGGAGTCTTGGGCGCTCATGAAGTGATAGAACTGGTAGCAAGGACAGCAAGCATGACAGTGCTCACAATGTTGATAAGAAAGTCCAGAAAGCATAGAGAGCATACAAGAAATACTGATCTCGAAGCCGTACTCGTCGCAGCTCCCTAACCCTAAACCCTAAACCGTGTTCCTTAAAGGGGGAATTCGCAGACTCTCAATTGTACAGCCAGTGTTGGGTGTTGGTTTGAGCTTATCTTGCTTGTTGGGTTTAGGGTTTAGGGTTTCAAGTAATGTATATCTCAGCTTTGTTCAGTACTCCATGACCAAAGTCACATGAGAACCAGCTGGTGAGCCCTGGCCCCAAGCCCTTTCATCCCCCAACGCCGCGTCTCCCTAAAAGGTTGCCTGTCTGTATGCAACGCTGACCAGCTGTCTCGAGAAATTAGGTTCTCGCTGCTTCTCTTTCTTGCTTGTTCTAGGGAATACGGGAACAATTCTTAGTTGGGAACACGGGAAGATATTCTATGAAGGTTATGCAGGAATTCTACGCCCATAGTCCCTACACCCTGAACCCTAAACCCTAAGCCTCTAAATCCTCAAACCCTAAAGTTCCGTACTAAGAACCAATAAGTCAAGCTAAAGGGCCAGGGTTCCAGGTTCTAAGCCCAAGCTTTCGGATGTAGCGGAATTACCACCTTCCGCAAGTCAGCATGGAATCCCACATAGAACCCATGGTTTAGGGTTTACCTAACCGCCAAAAGTATGTAACATAATAGCCTAAACACCTAAAAACAGCCCAAAAGGCTATAATTCTACATGCTTTAGGGGTCCAGGTAGGGTTCAGGTTTTAGGGTTTAGAATTTAGGGATGGATTCCTAGGTTGGTGAACATTGGGACCCCACCCAGGAATAGTGAGCACAAGGGGTACTGGTAATTATAGTGAGGTCCCTAAATCCAAGTCTGAGTGGGGGCCCAACCCTACATGGAACCCACCCAAGAAGCCAATTCTTATATGCTACATTCCCATATTCCCTACTAAAATCCCAATATACAGCCTGGCACACTGTAGTAATTTCCATGTTCTTTTCCATTCTCCCTATATAACCCCAATGTATTCCCTATAGACATCCCTATCTATCCCTAGAATATCCCTATATAGCCCCTCCATCCCTCTTTAAAGGTACCCCTACTGTTGAGAAATCCCTTAACCCTAGACCCTAAATCCCCTAAACCCTAACATCCTAAACCCTAAACCCTAAACCTCTAAATCCCTAAATCCCTAAACCCCAAAACCCTGAACCCCTAAACCCTAGACCCTAAACCCCTAAACCCTAAATCCCAAGTCCCTGAACCCCGAAATCCCTAAATCCCTGAATCCCTAACCCTAAAATCCTAAACCCTAAATCCCTAAACCCTCAACCCTAAATCCCTAAACCCTTAACCCTAAACCCTAAATCCCGAAACCCTAAATCCCTGAATCCCTAAACCCTAAAATCCTAAACTCTAAATCCCTAAACCCTCAACCCTAAACCTGAAATCCCTAGAATCCTAAAATCCTAAACCCCTAAATCCCTAGAATCCTAAAACCCTACATCCCTAAACCCTGAATCCCTCGTCCCTAAGACCCGAAATCCCTAAACCCTACATCCCTGAACCATAGAATCCTAAACCCCAAACCCCTAAACCCTCAACCTAAAACTCAAAATCCCTAAAATCCTAAACCCCTAAATCCCTCAATCCCTACATCCCTAAGCCCCTAAAAGTCCCCTAAAAGCCCTAAACTTCCTTGGCCTGGGCTTGTTGGAGCCTTGCAGCCGCAGCGGCTTCCGCGGCGCCTCGGTTTAGGGTTTAAGGTTCAGGGTTTGTAGGGCTTAGGGTTTGGGGTTGAGGGATTTAAGGTTCAGGTTTTAGGGCTTAGGGTTTCAGGATTTAGGGTTTAGGGTTCAGGATTTAGGGTTCAGAGTTTAGGGTCCAGGGTTCAGGATTTAGGGTTCAAGGTTTAGGGTTCAGGGTTTAGGGATTTAGGGTTTTGTCCATAGGATGCTAGCAGGTTGGACCATAGGAATTCAAATAGCCCAGTGTAGGTTTAGGCTAGAGGATTTAGGTTTCAGGCTTTAGGGATCCAAATAACCCAACGCAGGTCATGTTTACAGGCTTTAGGGCTCAGTGTAGGTACTATATGTGTACTCGGATCCCCTGAACCCCCAAAAGCCCGTAAAATACTAGCCCTAAGCGCTTCAAGCCAGCCCAAAAAGGCTATAATTCTACATACTTTAGGGGGTGAGGCTTAGGTGTTTGCTGTGTGGAGTGTAGGGTGTTTAGGGTTTAGGGTTGGGGCTCAAGGGTTCAAGGTTTTAGATTTTAAGAGGTTTATAGGGTTTAGGACTTGGGCTTCCAGGTTTGGGGGTCAGCTAGTAAGGGCTTGGGGCTTGGGACTCTACGGTTTAGGGCTTGGGCTGCAGGCTTAGGGCTCAGGGCTTGGGATTGCTACTAAGTCTAGGCTGTAGGAATACCACCCCTAACCTCAAAATCTGCTCGCTCACCACCCAGAAAGAAACCGCATATGGTGATGGAGGAAGTAGGGTTTAGGGTTTAGGGTAACTCCATAACTCTGTAGGTCCCAAGGCATATTATTTGGACGTCGAGGTGTTAAGGTAGGGGTGATTTAGGATCCGATGAAATGCGCAGGGTCGCCACCGACTGGAGATTACGGGCTGAGCATCAGCTTGGGCACCCCTTCCGGAGTGCAGTAGTCAATACCTACATGGCTTTATGGGCTTACATTTTTCCGGCTCCATGCCAGACCCGAAATCATACACGAATTCCCTTCTAAGGTCCATTCGAGGAGCCCTTACGTATCTACTTGTTAATGTGCTTCACACCCTGAATCCATATTGTAGTTAGCATTCGGAAGCGTTACGGTATTTAGGCATCTGTTCAAGGTCGGCATATGGAGAGGCAAGTGCGGCCTTGCTTGCCTCGACGTCTCTCAGGATCGGGCAGGTCTTGTGTGCGGAGCTTGTGGATGGCAATGGCGTCCATAGCGTACGCTCCTTTTGTCAATGCCCTTCTGTGTCCAAGTGATGCCAACTTCCACTTTGTTAATCGGCACGGCCGATGGAATCCATGGAATCCTGGCAGGTGAGTGTCACGGATTGTGCCAAGCTAAAGAAGTGCGTTGCCAGCCAAGTTTATTTAGGACCACCCCCGCTAACGCCCACATGTAGCAGGAGGGAGCAGTAAGGGTGTTCTTGCGGCTGGCCACGCACATGTTCCTTGAGACCTTCAGCTGAGGACCCCCCCAGCCCTGAACCGCAGCCCCCATACGGTATCCTAAAAGTGTGTGAGAGAGAGAGATTGGTTTGTTGAACCTTAGATAGACCCCGGCTTGAGAATCTCAGCCCCCGCCTCCATAGTTCAGAATTCGATCAATCCTACGAACAACACGTTTAAGCCCACCCCACCCTAACCCAGAACCTATAAACGCTGCACCTGCAAGACCAGCTCGCACAAGCCTACTGTAGGGGCCGATTCAATGAGAATAGGGTTTGAGGGCATGCTATCCTAGACTTCTATGAGGGTTCAAAGGGAAGGTGTTGGTAGTTGTCCATGCTACTACAACCCTAAACCCTAAACTTAGCTCACATTATTACCCTAGCAGGAAGAAGGATCCTTTTTACATAGATATGAGGAATCCCATACCCCCAAAAGTATAAAAATGATCCCTAAACCCTGTTGTATCCCTACAATATGCCTATCTTATCGCTTCTCTAACCCCTATATATCCCCCTTTAAAGGTTCCCTACCATTGATCCAGCAAACTCTACCCTAAACCCTAAACCCTAAATCCCTAAACCCTAAAACCCTAAACCATGAGTGGCCGGCCATATCCAGACCTTTGCATGTTGAGCATGGCGGCAGCCTAGGTCAGGGAGTTTAGGGTTTAGCGTTTAGGGATTTAGGGTTTAGGGTTGTTGGACCCTTAGGGTTTGTACCCTTGGGTTTTGGGCCCCTAAACCATTGAATACGGCTCTCAATAAGACTAGGTCGGAGAACAGCGGCAAGGCGAACGTGGAGGTTTCTGGGCTATAGTCTAAACTCCTTAAAGGGGATTATATAGGGGAGTATGATAGGGGTTATTAACGGGGATTTTAGAAGTTTGGACTACCTAAACCCCAAAAGTATGAAAAATAACAGCCCTAAACCAGGTAGTTCCCTTATCATGGATTTCTCCTACTAGCCGCCCACCAACCCATACTAAGGACTATAGCGTATGGGGTCTATGTTTGGGTCCCCCTGTCTATAGAAACTACCTACTTGGAGTAGTAAGTAGGTTAATGAGCCCTATACGCGACACAGTAGCCCCAGTCATCCCCATTCTGAACCTACTTACTAAGTCCCCATGACCTAAACCCTAAACCCTGAATGATATCATGCAATTTCCACTTTCTGTTCCATTGTTAACCAACTTACTAAGTCCCCATGACCCTCCAAGGATAATTCGGGACAAATTCCTTGTCCCCCAGAGTCGCGACCCGATTTTCCGCTTCCCGAGCGCAGATGAGATGTTGGATTGTCCGTCAAAATAAATGTCAACCTGCTCCTCGCGGTTCGTCGACAAAAAATTGGCGATGTAATCGCACACACTTTTTGGTGTTCCCACGTTCAGGTAATCGCTACGGTACAGCGATGGCATCTCGATTTCCCTCCAAGAGATCAACTTCATGCCTCCAAGAACCCTAAACACATGATGGAAGTGAGGAGCAAAATTTTGATTGGTGATTCGGAGATTGAATGTGCGGCCGTCGGCAAGCCTGAATCGATGAGATCTGGCTCTCACAGCTCCCACGAACTCGGTAATCTCATTCGACAGCAGACCGCCATTTTTGATGACATCGACTACAGCAGCCGCCATGAAGAAGCGTACACCAGCTTGAATGAGACGAGTGCTCAGGCTGGTCTCTTGTCTTGCCATCCGGCGGATCACCTCTACCCGACTCCCGGACTCTATCATGTCACTGTCCCTCAATTCTATCTTTATCATAGCTGTAAACGACTGTTCTTCCTTGTCCATCTTCTCCCTTAAACGCTCTCTGATTGTATCACCGTCGCTTCTGAAACCAACAGGCATAGTGATGCCAAAGAAAGGAGTCTTTACCCAACAGCTTTGGCAAGGAACCCCGCATCCCAGATCCACTAGATCCGCCCTCCAACATGATGCAACGTGGGACATAGTAAGCTGGGAATTAGGGTTTGGGGTTTAGAGTTTAGGACTTATAACTCGTTTAGGGCTTTCAGCTCAGGACTTATAACCCGTTTAGGGCTCAGGGCTGAGAGTTTAGGACTTGTAGTACGTTTAGGGTGCAGGGTTTAGGACTTATAATTTGTTTAGGGTTTAGGGTTTAGGACTTACACCCTATAACTCGGGCTATGCCTATACTTACTTGGGGGGAACTGAGCTCTGTAAGGCCAGCTAGAGGGGCCATAAGCAGGGATCTATGGTCCCCCTTAAGTAGATACAATAATTATGGCTTTGGGTATATTATAATAAGATCCCCGTATACCCCATAGTCTGTTTACTTAAGTGTGTCTAAGCCTAGTTAGAAGTAGCTGCTGATTCCCAATGAGCCTTAACAAGGAACCTCAGACCCTAAACCCCTCAACCCTAAACCCTAAACCCTAAAACCCTAAACTTTATCATATTACAGTTTCCATGTTCTTTTCCATTATCCCAATATATCCTCAATATAAACCCTATATCACCAAACCCTAAACCCCATCATTCTAGCTAAGCCCTGGGCCCCAGACTAAGAGCCGAGAATCTAGAACCCAAACCTTTCAGGGGCTCAAAAGGTGGGATGAAGGTATTTGGGTTAAAACCCCGTCTCTGAAGGCACCACTGCAACATGATGGCAGTGCTGTAATCGGCTGAAAGCTCTGCGGCTTCGGATTCAATCTTCAATTGATGATCCTCCAACTTAAAACCTTTGGCAGTCTCCTTCGAGGAAACCTGGATCTTTGACTCACAGGAGGTGCATTTTCCGGGACCAATCCAGGTAACAGTGTTCGTATCACACATGTGGGAACAAAGGTCGATGAGGGCATAGCTGGGTAACAAGTCCCGCTCAATGAGCAGGCCACTGAGCCGTTGCTCCTGGGCAGCCGATCTAGCCGCTTTCTCAGTGCCTTTCAACTTGCACGGGGTCTTGGAATCCCCCATGACACTCTGGCGAAGGGCTGCTACCACAAAAGTCGAGGGATCCTTAGTATATACTCTACTGCATTGGTGCTTATTTCCTACACCCCACCATCCTTCATCCCACCTTTTGAGTCCTTTGAACCTTACAAGCCGTAGACCTCTGCCGTAAGAACTATGAGAAACCTGCGGAGCCTGCCTTTTTAGGATACTGTCTCCTAAATTTACCCAAGCCTAGGCATCCAAATAGCCCAAAGTAAGTAGGCCCCACTCATACATTTTCGGATCTAAACTGAATACTATTACCAAACGTGGATTCGCAGGCCAAAAGTCAAGGTTTCGTAGGGTCCAAAGACAACCTGAAACGTTGTATAACCCCAAGGGTCCAAGGACCCAAACAATAGTGTTGTAGGACCCAAATACCATGAATATTAGAGTATTTGGGCCCAACAAACCTCATTATTTGAGTCCTTGGACCCTTAGGGTAAGGCTGAGCTCCTCGCGAGCTGTTCTTGCGCAGCTTGTGCTTCAGCCGCCTGACGAGGCTATGCAGGTTGCCAATCTGTGCCCTCCCCAAATAATAAACCCCATCACCGCCCCAACAAAAAAAATGTTCCTGGTAGTATTGACGGTACCATATTGGGAGTCTTTTCTTTATTAAGGGAGGCAGAAGGGACTAATATGATTGGGGTCGGTGTGGGCTTTGCGGTTTCACGTTTGGATCCCAAAATGAGGTTCCTAGAGCTTGAGGCACCTATATATAGTGAAAATTGGACGTTGAGGAAGAGCATAGGATGGTATAGGTGTATGAGGACTGTTCAATAAGAAAATATTACGAATATTCTTCATGATTTAGGCTCCTACATCATGCTCCCTCATGACGGGCTTCTGACAGTTGCCACAAGCCTTAAAGCCTAAACGAATCCGAAGCCCGAAACCCTAAACCGCCATGCTTGCTAAGCCCCTCCTCAAAGAGATTCTTGCTACGGCGACACACACACACACCAGATACCAGG